>CAAKHG010031787.1:7500-10596 GCA_901007715.1 Dactylopterus volitans | reverse complement strand
TCCCGTTTGAGAGCTGCTGTCAAGGTAAGATGCTTGACACGCACACACACTATGCACATTTAACAAGAGCGTACATGTATGACAACAACAAACGAGCAAAATTCCGAGGAGAGTGAGTCGGGCATCGGAGAGTAGGCGTCTAATAGGTGTGATCAGTTTTTATCCTCGTGAGCACAGCGTGTTAAGGTGTGTCGAACCTGTAAATGCTGACCAAGTGAATCTCCTCTGGAGTGTGTGTGTGTGTGTGTGTGTGTGTGTGTGTGTGTGTGTGTGTGTGTGTGTGTGTGTGTTGAATCACCCTGTACATCTGGGTTGACCTGCCTGTAGACACAGTCACCCTGACCTTTACGGCCGCTCTGCACAAACAAAAACACGCACGCACACACAGATTTTTAGGCCAAAGTTGGTGAATATTCATTAGTAGATGAATGACATGAAATGGTTGTCGTGGGTTTGTCAGACGGACAGAAAGATGCTGACTTGTTGCCAGACGTGTAGCTTCAAGCTGCTTTCTCACTGGACAAAAAAATCCCTGCTAACATCTGGCATTTGTCTGCAATGTGAAAGGGTCCAATCAGCATGCAGTCCAGAGTCACGTGACCCGGTGGTAGTCAGGTATTTATCGGCTCCACCTCCTATCGTGATGTAAACATCAAATCATCAAACAACGTCACCCGGACGGAGACGCTAGACAAGCTAAGGTGCACGATAGGATAGCCACATGGCAGCATGGTGCTTGTGGCTCAGAATTGGCCTATGTGGGTAACTTGGATAGCTTAGTGTTAGCCTCAGTGCATTACTTAGTGTTGATCTCTGTGGGCTACTTAGCTAGCTTGGCTTTGCCTCTGTGGGTAGCTCTGGTCGTTCAGCGTTGGCCTCCGTGGGTAACTTAGGTAGCTCATCGTTAGCCTTTGTGGGTAACTTAGGTAGCTCATCGTTAGCCTTCGTGGGTAACTTAGGTAGCTCATCGTTAGCCTCTGTGGATAGCACAGGAAGCTCATCGTTAGCCTTTGTGGGTAACTTGGGTAGCTCATCGTTAGCCTTTGTGGGTGTAGCTTCTGTGGGTAACTTAGCTTGGTTAGCATTAATCTCTGTGGGTAACTTAAATTGCGTCTCAGCCACTTATTCCATCCATCGCGCAAACATCCTTCAGTCTTCTGAGCTTGTGGAGTTCAAAAGAGACACTCACTTAACTCATTGGCCTCCATGCTGCCCTCTGCTGGTTACCACAGTGTTTTCCTGGCACATTCACGACATCGCCACCATGATGAAGTCAGAAATGACAATGAAGAAATGACATGAAAAAATGCCACCAATCAGACTGCAGGTTGCTGGCCTGTTGATCACCTACATGTAGCGGTTTTACCCACACGTAAACACAAAAAAACAAGCATGTACATGCTAATTTTGGCGTAAAAGAGTATTTCAGTACTTGGCCAGTCTCCTACCTGATACCGTCCTCCTTGCAGCAGTTTTCAGAGAGGGCCAGTCGATATGAAAACAGCTGCAGGAGTAGTGAAGCCGGTGACGATAATCAGATTTGATAAGGCCAGCCCTCATGTCACACTAGATCATACAGAACAGGGAGCAGGTTTCAGGTTCCTCTCGGTATTTGGACGAGGGGCGAGACGGAAGGGTTCAAGGCTCAGGAAGCAGCAGCAGCAGCAGCAGCAGCCGCCTCGTAACATTCTCACATCTGCCTTCTGGGACCCGCTCTCCAGATCCCGAGTCAGAAGCAATAGAGATGTCTTTCTGTTGTTTGCGCTTTGATTGAAGTCAACCCCCCCCCCCACCTCTGCTTATTGGATTCCAGAGGTGTCTCTTGGCCAGCATAACAAGCGCGCCCTCGGCCAAATAAACACTCAAGTGTCTCGTAGCAACTGCGAAAGAAGAAACCACTTTTAGCGCACACAAATCAAGACTGCAGGGAGCTCTTGTCATTTATGTGACCGGCCGTATTGCACATGTCGGGTCGACTTGATGGTCGGGATCATTTGTAGACGGGGGAGCGATTCCAGAATAGTCAAAGATTATCGATATGCAGAGAGGACTTATGTTCTGGTTTTGAGGAAGGAACCTAGCATTTGCACATAAAGGGTAGGTACTTATCCAAACACAACGTCCGTGCCTCAGATGTGGAACTTTGAGGGATTCTGAAAATCAACTACAAGATTAAATTAAAAAATGTGAACTCAAAACACACATTTAGAGGCCATGAAGATAAAGATCTAAAAATAAGAAGACGGGACCGCAGGGGAACATTAAACCCTCCAGTAAACAGCTGCGGTGCATCCTGACCGAGAGAGGTTTCACCGATCTCTGGCCTCCCTCTCGGAACCCAAGAAAGGTTCTGCAGATGTTTTATAGTAACAGTTTGAATTCTGTTTGTGACTCACAGGAAGCCAAAGTCAGAGGCCGTTCCAGTAATCTAGACATCAGGCCTCTTCGTTTTTTAATTTCTCAAGGTGATAAAGAAGAAAGTTATTTATTTCTCATCTGTAAGCGCGCCCAGATCCTGGTTTTGTTTTTTTGAGGTTTCAAAGGTAAAAAAAAAAACAAAAAACGAACAGATCGCAGAGAAATTATAAAAAAACAAACAAAACAAAACTGCGGCGTCAGATTTGGCCCCTCCCATGTAAGCGCCGTATAACGCCAGCCGTCGTCCAGGTGACGTGGAAAAAGCTGAGCGTCGTCTGCATAGCGACCGACAGAAAGTTGACAGCCGAGGTCGAGCTCAGCGCATCTGGAGTTGTTGTGGCGTTCGTCTACGACGGGTTTCTCGCCGTTCCCTAAAGAGAGAGAGATATCTGTCTGAGCCTGTCCTGCGGAGGGGGGGCGTGGCCTCCCCGCCTGACTGTCTGTCAAGCTGGCATGCAGAGACGCACACGTGACGCCGCCGCTCATGGCAACGGAGGAGAACCGGGCGTCAAAAGGTCGCCGACGCGCTCGATGCCACAAGCGCCTCCCGTGCTTACGCGTGAGGGCGGGAACGCCAGCGATCGCTGAGAAACCTCGGCAAAAAGGGCACGCAGGCGGGGAAACGTACAGTCTTTAATTGGCCAATTTGTCGTTCGTCACCCGTTTTCCCATCAGCCT
>CAAKHG010031787.1:0-5000 GCA_901007715.1 Dactylopterus volitans | reverse complement strand
GCACACACACACGCACACACACGCACGCCCAGACAGACAGACGCGGCCGCTAATTGTTTAGTTGCTTTATCCTTGTTTTTGGAGTGAAAGCTAAACGGGTAACTTCCGTCTTTTGGACCATGCGATTTCTTTTCAAACGTGTGTGTGTGTGCGCGCGTGTGTGTGTGTGCGTGCGCGTGTAAGAGAGAAAAAATAACGGATGTGAAACTGGCATGCAATAAAGCATCTCACCTGTGCAATGACCCCGCCTCCCGCCTGTGCTTCAGCGCGATCGGAACGGGGAGGGGAAAAAAAAAAAAGAGCGGCGCGTCTCATTTTCTCCATTAATCGAGTCCTTCACCGGGCCATCGTGGCTCTCTCACCGCGTCTAATCAGGACGGCGTTTAATCCCTCGCACGCCGCGCCGCCCGCCCGCATGAGCACGCGGCCATTATCGCCCATTAACTGCGCCGACCCCGAGCACGTCCCGGGAGTTAGCGGCGATTTAGCGGTTTGATTGGCCGTAATTACAGGTGGAGTCGCGTCGGAAGTCGGGGAGCGACGGCTCGTGGGGGGAAATATTAATTTCAGATTACGGAGGGGGTGAGTGGAGCAGCGGGGGGGGGGGCTGGTTCTGCCTCCCGACGTCAAGCAAAGGCTCCGGATCCTGGACTCGAGGTCCACGGCGTGTGTTGTGAAAATTTTATTCACCAAAATGAGGAGTTTAGACAGAGAGGAGGATGAAAGATGGATGGACGCAAGATACGTGCAACATAAAGATACGCAAGATGGACGCGTGTGAGCGGACAAACAGACGAGGAATCAGAGCGAACAATACAAATAATGGCGGCTATTTTTTTTGGCCTTGTTTGTATCATGCGACAGTCGTTTCAGATCATCAAATAGAGTTTTTAATGAGGTTTTTTTTTGTCCTCGAAAGACGGTCGATAACAAGGCGACACGCAGGAGCACAGTTCTGCTGGGAATTCTTCAGTTATTGCTCTGTATGTCATCACAATCTAACACGCCGAGTATAAAACAGATAGATGGTGAGTTTTGTAAGGCTTCTGAAACCTAAGGAGGCGACCTTGGGGTCCTGAAACGGGCCTGGAGTTGTTCCTGTTGGGCCCAGTTTATGCAATTTGCTTTAAAATGTCACATAAATGAGTTAATTTTTGTTTCCAACTCTTACTGCCACATACTTCCCTTTCACGGGGGGAAAAAAACGGAAAAGCACGAAACTTCCGGGTTTCCGTTCGTGAAAGCGGTGGGACGGAGCGGAGGGGCCACGTTTTTTTTTCCCGGGCGCGGCCTTCGTGGCGTTTGAGGGGAGCGTCGGGAGGCGGCGCTTCGTCCCGGGGAGACGTGACGCAGGATAGGCCCGCGCCCGGCGAGCGTCCCCGCCAGGCAGATGGGAAAGTCATAGGGCCGCAGCTCCAGACGGCGAGGAAAACGCTGGGATTAATTTGTTTATGGAGAAAGTGGGACGCTCTGGACCCTCGGCGGAATACCTCCCACCTCCCCGACTCGCTCCGTGCCGATTAGTTGAGGAGCGCCGCGGAAGGTCAGAACCCCCCACTTATCCCTTCCATCGCTCACTGGACTTGTCAGAGTCATTCGTCAGAGTCTGATGATGGTAAATGACCCTCGGGGTCGCCGCGACGCCACGGCAGCGGCGGGGCGGAAAATATCAAAACCGAGACGCACAAAGCTGATTTTTTTCGAGTTTACATATTTCCGCAAATCCTCGCGCCGGGTTTCAGTTTCAGGGTTTTTTTTTTTGAAGCCTCGCGGGCGCAGGTTTATGGATCACGTCTGGCAGCCGCTCGGGGACCACGTCTGCCGGGGAGGCTTTGCGTTCTGGCGGCGGCGGCGGCGGCGTCATGTCGCCCGATATCGACGAGCGCAAACGGGAAGCGCAGACATGAAAGCGAATCAGCGAATGACACTAAAATTCAGTTATTACAATAAATGTGCTGCAGTTGACTCGAAATCTGTTTTATACCTAAAATACTTATTATTCAATGTGTTTCTAATGAAGATTTATATTTTTGTGTTTGGTCTGGTTTATCGACCTTATGTTTCCGTGCTCGTGTAACGCCTCAGATCATAAAATGGTCGGATTTGAGCCAGCGAGCTCCCCCGCGCTTTCCTCTTTCTTGTGAAACCCTCCGCTACCCACAATGCAACCCGAAGTGCCGGCGGCCCACTCGAAGAAGAGGTCCAGGTGTGTTAGCATAGCGGCTAACGCCGCCCGTAACCGGGAGTGTTACGACGAAAGAAAACATAAAACCTGCAATCGTTTCCTTCTGGGCAACATTTGCTCAGGAGCTCCCATGGTGCATCTGTGCGCGCGCCCCCCCACCCCCTTTCCAACCGGCCCCCCGCTGCTCTTGAAGCCGGGCGATCAGAAACATTCGCACATAAAACCATGACAAATGCGGCACTTTGCTGAGAGCAGACGGTGTTTTTTCTATTTCTTTTTTCTGCTGATAAATAACAGACTGTTGCCATTTAACATTTCTGGAGAAGCTGAGAAAGTTAGTCCATCATATTTTACTTGTTTTTGTTTGACACAAATCGTTTGCAGCCCAACTGAATCCAAATAAAAAAAACCTGTGCTCATGAACTTCCCGACGTCTGTGAGAATGCCGTCGCCTGGTGAAAGCTTGTGATCCACGTTACGCTTTAAACTTCAAAAACCCGGGCAATTTTTTTCCGTCTTTTAAGGACTAGAGGGCCCATAATCCTGCGTGGATGTGAATGGAGCGCCGCAGAGCTCGAGCGGCGAGGGCAGCGGCGCCGCCTCTCCCCTGTAAGACCGTAAGAGTTACTTAAGCGGCATCCATGCTGGTCTTTTGGCTGGAACGCTGACCTGTGGCTCAGGAGAGTCTTCCGGCCGCTTAGCTTCCCTTCATAGCCTCATTTGGGCCACGTAAAGACTCGGCCGGCTCTCCCCAATCCCATTTAGCGGACACGGAGCCAGTTAGCCCGGGATTATCCGACCCCTCCGCGGCACGTCACTCTGCTTGGCGGCTCTCCAAAGACCATTAAGGAGAGAGTACGGCGAGAACGTGCAGGCCGACACGTTCGGCGCCACGCGCTCGGCCGCCCGCCGCTGTCAGTGTCACAGCCGTTCAACCACGTGTCTGCGGCCAGAGCGCCGCCGCCGCCGCCGGTTTTCCGGGATCCTCATGAGGTCGCCGCCTCTTGACGTCTTTGCTCGTAAAATGGCTAATTCCAGCAGCGCTAATCGATTGCGCTAACTTAATTTGCTTGTTCTTTTGGTTGGATATTTTGGGATACACACTCTTAATTGGGTGTTAGACGAGGGCACCATAACGAGCGGTCGGAGCAGTTGGTTTGACTTTGCATAATTGGACAAAAAAAAAGCCAAGGGACAGATTATGGCTAGCAAATAAGCTAACAATTAAGCTAATGTGTTAATTCTTTCCAGGTGTTATTCTTGGCCCGGGCCGGCCTGTCCGCCCCCCCCCCCCCTCTTTCCCAGCCTTTAAGCTAAGCTAACCGCTAGCGTCCTACCTAATGGCGTTCTCGGCAGCCGCGCGCTTAACTAATTGGGCAGTGAACGTGTCACGCTAATGACGGCCAGGGCGTCCCGTGCCACGCGCGGGCGTGCCGCCAACGCCTTAATCGAAGCGATCTCAAATTACAGGTGTGGCCCCTTCTTTGACGTGAATGTCCCCCATTATTCCATTAGCGCCGCTCGATGCTCGGATCGCGGCGGAGGACGGGAGCGGACGTGGGCCAGAGGCGGCGCCGGGATCACCGCCGGCCGGCAGCGCCTATTAGGCCCCTCAAGTGCTTTAGCAGCGCTCAGCTTCAGCTCCTTGACTGTCCCTGGACCTGCCGGCTGAGAGCTTACCCTCTAATAAGGCAGATTAGGTGAGATGGGTCTCTCTATCTCCCGCTGAAACAGAACCTCCTCTGTGACCGCCAGAGTCGCTCGGAGCCAAAACAAACCGCACACGCCATCACACAGGCCTGAAATAAAGGGGTCCTCTGTTGCCGCTGCCGCTTGGCTCGGCGGGGCCGGCAGAACCCCCACGCCTTCGACGCCGGCGGAGCGATTCTCCAGCGGGTTTCTTTTTTTTTTTTTTGTCAATGGGGGTCGGAGGTGGTTTGACAGAGAAGCGGCTGGGAATCCCATCCCGGCCTCCTCTGGTCCCAAACCCAAGACCAAACCGTCAGCGGCGGGAATATCCGACCGACAGCCGGGACCCAAAAAAAACCCCAAAAAACAACGCGACGCTCCTGGAAATCCAGTTATCTGATGGGAAGGAGCCCGGAGGAGGAGAAGTTGGGTGGATGACGAGTGGATCTTTGCCCCCCCCTCCTCCATCTACCACCCTTAAACTCCTCAGTTATGTCATTGGCTCCAGCGGGGCCTCGCGGGCCTCCCAAACCGCCAGAGTCCTGGACGCCGAGCGGCTCCCATCACATCTGACACCCACTTACTCCGTCCTCTCCGCTCCCGGGCGCGACTCCAGCAGCAGGAGAATCATCTCCGGTGGGAGAATGAGATATGAAATCTTTTGTTTCACCATGGCGACGCCGCTTCTTCTTCTATTTTTTTTTATGTCTTGCAAGCGTTTTTTTTTTTCTTTCATACCCTGCAGCTCCGTCTTTTGCTTAGATATGAGTGTGCGGAATCTTGTCGATATTTCTCACCTCCGGCCTCTCATTCGTACTCCGGGTCTGACTGAACGGACGTCGGCCGCACAAGCGTAAACAGAAGAAAAGCCCATGCGGAGCCCCAAAGGGCCCCCGGCGGCCGTTATTTGATGATGATTTAGATGCTTTTTTATTAGTTCTGACCGCCGCTCGTAGCCTCACGGTTTACCACAGCGGCCGCCGCTTCATGCGAAACCGGAGGAGGAGGAGGAGGCCGGCTATTTGCTGGACTCGGGTCCGCCTGACACCGTGAGGAGACCGCCGGTGTGGACCACCTCCAAGCGGGTTCCAAACTGCCTAAACTCCGGCGTTACCGCCGCAAGTGA
>CAAKHG010031786.1:15217-43355 GCA_901007715.1 Dactylopterus volitans | reverse complement strand
GACGTCGAGTCTCCCCCGGCGTCCCCGCCGCCAGCGCGTCAACGGCGGGCCTCAGTGGTGCGTCTCGTGCGGATCAGACGGGTATAAACAGGTGAAATGGAATTCTGAACACTTTTGTGAATTGGATGATTGTGTGGCTTTATTTGTAAGTCTGAATCACGGGTGTTTTCGGTCTGTAAGTGGGTCATTTAGCATTTTTTGATTATTTACATTTGGCACATTCGCATTCACTTTGATCAGTGACGACGTAACACACATTTGTCTTACACAGTGCTCCTTTTTTATCTTTACGGCAGCTCATGGATGTAAAATATTAATGGATGCATGTTTTATATGTGCAGTACATATATGATTTAAACTTCATATAAGGTTTTATGAGGAGTATGACACTGTGATACATTTTTATTGCTTGTCACCCATATGAGGCCAAAATCTCTGCTGAATTCTCAGCATCAATACACTACTTTGCTATTTTGATCCTTGAGGGTTTTATTCTAACAGGTTAGAACATCTGGGAATAAAAGGAGCGGATCATCTTCAGCTTCCTCTTGTCTGCTGGCCTGCAGAGCACCAGGCCGCTGCCTCATGTCCATGGAGGTTACACAGGCGGCGTGTTGTGCTTTGCCAGCCACATGACATCAGGTCAGGGAGTGAGACTCTTCATCAGGTCCAGAGGGGTCTCACCCTCAGGGTGCTGAGGGCACGGTGGCTGCGATTCCCCTCACAAGCACCTGTCAAACACTATGTATCAGCTATCTATCTCCTCTCTATAAATCTGCCTCTCTTTCTTGGTGTAGGAGTCATTTAGGCGAGTGATACAAACCGATATTTGCTCATTAGTGTCTTATGTCGATATTCTTTCCATAATTATAGAACCAATACTGGTTCTACTGAAGCCAGAGAAGTGATGGCAATCCTCACCATGCTGTGATATGAACGCGGCATCAGCTACCACTGGATAGCGACTGAGTGACACGCTGTCACTTATCATGACGACTGGATCATCTCACGTCAAAACTCAGTTTCTCTCCTCTGTGCCTTGTTTTCTTGTGAAAACACTCCAGAGGCCACAAGCGTAAGTTGAATGAAAATCTAGTTCCTGCATCACTTTCCTAAACGCAGATTCAGCCTCCAACCTGCAGTGTGCTCCGCTCGTCATGTGAACGTTGGGATTTAGCAGCAGTAACCAGTGCTGCAGGGTTTTTTTTTTGAGGAGCCTCATCCTGCTCTTTTTGATGCCTAAAAGCTGACGTGATCACAAAGGTAAATTAAACAACTTTATCTTCTTATACCAAACTCAGGAATAATCACGTGAATCACGTGTCGCGATGTTACATGAAGCAGGCCCTAATAGCTCCAGTCAAACAAATTGCTCCGTGATGCCTTTCAGGATCATTCTTGAATTATTGATGGAGACTCTTTCTGTCCAATGTGATGGAGCCATTTGAGCAGGTTCATTTTACTGCTTCAATTAAGCCTACACGGTTTCAGCATTAGCTTCCTGGGACTGACACTCACATGAAAACACAGAATCCTGCTGCTAATCGCTTCAGTGAACAAATGAGGAAAACAAGGCTTCTTCTCTCGCCGCGGCGCGGTTGCCGCTGCCGCTGCAGGACGGCGCTCAGCCCTCAGCTCCAGCTGATGTACCCAGAGAGAGCGCTGTCTGTTGCAGGCAAAGCCCCAAAGACCCGAGGTTATTTTAAGGACTAAAGCATGAGCAAAAAGTAATTATGATAAAATGGAGAGCAGGGAAGGACGTATTTGCCGTCGCAGAGGCGGCGCATGTGCGTAGGCAGTGGTGCCATAGTGGTGGGGGGGTTGAGGGGGCATCCACACGTTCGTTTTCTGCACCGTTTGCACTCAAGAAATCATTCAACTATCAGCGAGTTCAGCTATTTCAGGGACCCTTTCTATTTTTTTTCCTACCTTTTATACTTTCTAAAATATTACGCTTTTTCGCAAACAAAATTATAATGTGCGTGAATGGAGAAAAACATCTAATCATGCCGGACTTACTCAACTTGATATTCAATTGCACTGTCAATTCTTAAACATAAAAACTTTAAACTGTTCAGTGTTTTATTAAAATCTTGTTTCGTTTCTTGATTCATGATTTCTGAATTATCATAGTTTTCAAAATATTAAGCTTTTTTCAGTTTTTTATCATGACATATTTTCTTATGTGTTTGACATCATACTGGTATATTGGTGTTGCGAACAGGACTGTGTGACATCATCACAGCTCTTAAAGGACACTTTTAAGCATTTAATTAGCAATTTTCAGCCTTCAACAGTTCCCTCCAGTTCTCAGCATTCACATGCATTTTCTGCCTGAAATGCATCTTCGAGTAAAGACTCTTTGTCTCAGTAGCGAAGAAACGATAAAACAGCCCATCTGATCATGCCAGACGTTAAGGAGTTATTCATTATTTAAAGGTTTAGCTCACCAATCCAAACCCGTTGGTCGTCCCGCACATTGATTTTAGAAAGTCCCAACAGCGTTGAACCACATTTGAAACGTGATTCTCTTATATTTCACCAAACGTGTCCCTGCTTCCTCCGGCGCTGCGTTTGACAGACGAGTCCTGCACCTGACAGCATCGTTGTTTGGACAGCAAGATGGCGGATCGTCATTCCTCATGCTTCCCACTTGAGTGAGGCACATCGTAGGTATGCTCAAGCACTCTTGCCTCGCTACCACGGCAACCTGGGTTTGGTGACCTGTGGACACACAAATGCAATCTGGTCACTTGAAGCCCCGAAGGTCTGATTTGAGAGGTTTTGCCTGCAGTCTGATGAAAGGCGAGGAGATACCTTACTGGACTGGCAATGCTGCACTGTGATTGGACGGTTGTTATTCTGATGTTTGTCAACAGTTCACATGATTAGACTCATCAGAGTCATGATGCCACATTGTTTTTTGAAGGTTGTCGGAGCAAACTCTGAGCTTGTGTGCATGTGGTGCAAAATCAGGACTTTTTTGTGTTTTTTTTTTTTTTTTTTTGTAATTCACGAAGTAATTTTGTACCAAATGATCTTGTCATCACAGCCCTCCAATCAACATGATTTTATTTTCCACAGCCCACTCGGGTCCACGTCCTCATCAACGTCGTCGGTTGACTTTGATGGAGCTGGCAGCTGAGTGATAAAGTAGTGTAACTAGTTACTTTTGCATCAGCCAATCGTCATCCCTGATTTGAATGAGCATGCTAACGTAAGTCGAAATTACGTTATTTTTCAGCGGCTCGATTGGTTCGATGGCGAGCTGGAGCGCCTCCTGTCTTTCCTCGCACACATCGCATCTATGAGGAGCTTTACGATCAGACTGTTTTGTAGTTTTTTCATGTTTCATGTTCAACCTTAGTTAGATTTTTTTTTTTTAATATTCTTACATAGACTGACTAGAATTATTTAATGGGATCAGGTACCTCATGAGAATATCAGTTGTTTTTGTTCAAAGAGGTCTTTGCATGCTAACCTTTGTTCTCCCCACGATGCAAACAACCCGGCAAGAAAATCAAATTAGATGGTATGACTTGACCTTTGTGAAGATGCTAATTACTTGTCTGCGCAATTATGGTGTCAGCGGGAATAATAGTTTTGAAAGTATATGAAGCTTTCAACGCAGCAAAGGCGGTGTTTCAGAAGCACAGCGATGCTGTGTGTAACGGTCCGGTTTTGCCCTCAGCCTGCTGTACACATACGTAGTTAGAAAGGTTGACTTGAAACATTTTCCTGGAAAGGCCAACAAGGCTGGAAATGTGATTGAAGTCCCAGCCCGTCCGTCTCCATATCCCCGCTTCTCGCTTCAGTCAATCATCCAGTCCTGATTAGCTGAGCTTATAATCCTTTTACATGATATTTGATGTCTCTGTGCGCCAAAGAGCTTTGTCAAGGTGCTGAATCCGCCGTGACAATCTCCTCCGTATAATTATAGCACCGTATCTCAACTGCCAGCATTTTATGGTGCGATATGTGTAAAAAACATAAACATCTCCTACGGTTATTGCCCTCCTAGCCCCCGCTTGCTATATAAAGGTTACTATAAAAACCTGCATGTGTGTTATGAAACGATGAGAAGGGTTGGAAAGGCCTTTCAATGATCACAAGCATTAAACCGAAGGCGGTAAGATTTCCATGAGCACGCCTGAGCCGACCGGCGGCTTCCACGTGCGGCCGACGCCTCGCCGTCTCTTTCCCCGACCCTGCGTCAGATGGCAGCGATGGTTCGTATCTGCTCCACAGACGGCTTATCGCAGGTCTCGCTGGCGTCACTCTTGAGCTCAGGTAGCGCCGCAGCGCGACGCCATGGCGTGCCTGCAGCCCATCCACATTTGAGCTTTTGCAGAGTGTTTGAGTACGAAGGCAGGCTGAGGATGCAAAAGACGCTCAGTCCAGGAAAACGGGGCAGAGGGCTGCCTCCCAAAATCCGCTGACTTTCGTGAGAGTCACTCAGCAGTGGCGCGCCGGCACAATGAACGCATAACGAGCGGAGCATCGTTAGCAACGAGACTCGTAATGTATTTCACTTTGCAGGGGTTTATCTCGCGTGGCACGAGGTTCCCTGAGGTGAGCGCGGCGCCATCACCTCCCGCTATGCGGACCAGGACGGGGACGTGGTGATGAAGTCAGGCAGGAAGTGTTTTGATTGCTTTTGTGTTTGTTGGTTTAATTGCAGCGCTGAGCTAATGGTGGATTTGCAAATGTGTCATGATGACTCGCGCGTGATGATTGCCTCGCTGAGATTCGCTTGACAAGTGCACGGGCCCCCTCGCCTCACGCCTGATAAGTGACAGAGGAGCAATCGCTTGAAGGCATGTAGATCCAAGGCGTCCTCTTCATGCTGAGCTTAGCTGGCTACAGAAGCAGTTATCAAGGACGTCACATGAGAGCAGACCACAACAGCTCTGGATCTCCACTCTGACAAACATCTGAACTGAAAATCATAATCGTGCACAAGGCCTCTGCTCGTATTCATCTGATGCGCTGGGTCGCTTTTTGTCTTCACGCATCAATGAGCCACTTATAAATCTGCATTCAGTTTTGCTTTTTATGCTTCCACGCTGGCCACAGTCAAGGCCGGAGGCCATATTTTGTTTTCCGGTTGTTTGTTAGTCCATCTGTCCATCAGTCCGTCTGCCTCACTCTTGTGACCATGATATCTCAGAAGCGCCTGCAGGGGAAGTCCTCATATTTGGCACGAGTGTCAACTTGAGCTCAGGGGTGGACTGAATAGATTTTAGTTGTCAGGGGAGAAAGGTCACATGACCTCATGGAACACATTTCTAACCATAAGTTCCAATGTTAGATGCTGTTTATGACAAACCACACAAATGTCTAAAATAGAATGATGTGTCATGACATTTCATATCTAAAAGATCATAGGTAATCTTTTTTTTCTGAGATTCGTCCCATTGTGGTGAATATATGGAGTCTCTGGAGGGGAATTCCAGCTTTACATTTGTGGATGGATGAGCTGAATAGATTTTGGTGGTCAAAGGTCCGGGTCACTGTGACCTCAAACACCCGTTTCTGGCCGTGAGACGTACTGTTCCTCTAAAGTTGTGATGTTTCTCTATTTTCTGACATTTTGCTGATGAAATTGAACAAAAAATGTGTGATAATGGAAATGTTGTTGTGCTGCAGCCGGTAAGCTAACCGTCTTACTCATGATTCTTCTCACCCATGACCACATCGCTCTGGTCGTTCGTTAAAAACCCTAGACACCCTGGACACAGCGGTTCTAGCACCCATCTACATTCATCTGGTTGTATTTTGAACATGTCTTCATGTCTCAATGAGCATCTGTGGCTTTTTTTTTTTTTTACCATGAAAAGAGTAAAACGTTCATTAAATTTTATTTAACATGACACAAGGGTGAATGACTGCCACTCCCAAATGATGAGGTCAGCATGGGGTCAGTCGGGCAGAGGCGGATTAAGAATGTGCTCATGCGAGATCACTGTAATAGTTTTAATAAAACGTATTTGCTGAGTAGATTCTTTTCATGGATCAGGCAGATTAGCCCATAAAAACGGTTTGCACCTTGAGACTCAAGTGAGACAAAAGAAGATTAAAGAAGAGATGTTAAAAAAAACAAAAAAACAAAAAATCTTTACATCAAGCATGTCAGATATGACCTCTTAATTCCTGGATGTCTGCGGCTGGAAAACATTGGACTTCAGGAAAGTCCTGCCACTCGGCACGCCTTCGCCGTCACGTGAAAGCGGTTGTTGGTTGTGATGAACATACGGCGGGTCAACAGTGTCAGAGTGGTGTCGTGGCTACGGATCATCTCATGCCATGGAGGTCCTGTGGCCCCCAGCAGGAGGCATCCACAACGTCCAAGAGCCACGAGCTCAGGTCAGCCTGTCCTCGTCGCCGTCCTCACGCCTGGCAAGGTGCAAAAATTAATGTCAGGGTCATGTTTATTGTGGGCTCACTGTGTTCTGCTAATTGGCCCCACAGCTGGATCACTATGGGGTGGGTGGGTATGTGTGTGTGTGTGTGTGTGTGTGTGTGTAGAGGGGGAGGGGTTGGCTGGGCTGCAGTGGCAGGAGCCAGCGAGCAGCAGGGGTTGGGTTTGTTAGTTTTGATGCTGGAGATCTTAGTACTTAGGATGGGTGTAAAACCAGGCAGTAGATTGTGAGTAGTACTGCGGCTCTTGAGAAATGGCGGTATTACCTCAAATAAAAATAAAATCTGTTTCTGTTTCTAATTTACTATCTCCATCCTCTCATTTAGCGTCAAGTCCACTTAAGAGCTAAATCACAAGAGTTATTTGTAATTTTGAAACATAAATGAGTCCAAATGTCTCCAAAGTAGCATCAGGCTTTTATTGTGGAGCAGCATGAGGCTTTTATTTGGAAGTAGTGTGATGCTTTTATTGTGAAAACAGCATCAGGCTGTTGCTGTGAAGCAGCATGAGGCTTTGATGTGCATTAGCCTGTAATGAGTTCATTACATACAAGGAACACATTTAAATTTGCATCACACATTAGCTCATTACTCATTTAGTCACTGTTCTTGATATTGCAGTAACATTTCCACGAGGTGTCATTAGAATGTGGATGTTACACCGAGTAACACAGAACGTAGTTATTTACCTTTGTTCAGGGAATTGCCCGACCAGGTTTCCCAGAATGTTTAATTTGGTGACAAGACCCAAAACTAATAATAATAATGATAATAACAATGATAATTCTTTCTCCCTTGTGTACATTATGCGCTATGAAAAGGTCATGACAGAAAAAAAAACATTTTTCCGCAATCCATAATTCCAAGTCTTGTTATTTCCAGGCCTATTCAGGTCGTGATTTCTTATTTCCTTCACCGTTCAGTTCTATACTTCCTGTTTTATTTTGTAAAGATCTCGTTTCTTTCTCATTTCAGATCCATTTCCTGCCTTTTGGTGTCTTGAGTACCTGCCCTGCCTTCATGTGGATTTCGGCTGGAGCTTTCCGTCCCTGCTCGACTCTTTCCACTATGGGCCGGCAGAGGCGATTAAGGATCAGCCGTTCCTCTTGGGAAGCCCGGCAGACCTGGACTCCTTCATCACGACAGCCATAAAGATCGACAACCACTTGAGAGAGCAAGAGATGGAGAGAAGCCGGCAGTTGTTTTCCTTCTCGTCCCTCCTCTAGTCCTCTTTCACCGTCACCATCTCCTCCGCGGCTTATCTCCCATGACCGGACCACCAGGTGGGCAGGAGGAGCCCATGCAGTTGGGACGTGCCCAGCCTATCCCTGCGCTTAACATGGCCACTTCCTGGTCATGTGTCAGAGGAGGGCGCCGGTGAGCTGGATAATTTCTCCTTTCTAGGAATCTTGTTCTTTCGCAGATGTTGAGGTAAAATGATCTCTGATCCCCGACAGGTTGAAATTTTTTGATTGACCCTTTGGGCTGATGAGAGTTTCAGTGTCTGAAAGTTGGCCAAGAGACCAAGAGACCGAAAATACGTTTTTTGTTTGCTTAAACCTTTGGAGGCCAGCGCTTCGGACAGAAGGTTGTTATATCAAGTCCCAGACTGCATTGAGCCTCCACAGATCACCACCACCCAGGGAGATACAGAACTTCCAGCTTAGTTTAGCACAACCCTCAGATCAAACTCCTTCCAGAAACATCTCCTCTTAGAGGTTGCCCGTCTGCTCCTAAATGTGAGGTTATGGACAAGTATATCTCAACTCCAATTGAGGCCAGGATTATTTGGCCTTCCTCCTCTCCTGCTGGGACAAAATTCTCAAGGAGATCAAGATCAAGAACAGGTACCCCCTTCCTCTCATCTCATCTGCTTTTGAACTTTTACAAGAAATATTTTTCCCAAGCTAAACCTTAGGAATTCCAATCATTTGGTGAGAATACTGGAGGCAGGGGGCCTTTAACACCGCGAGTGTACACGTATTTGGTGGGTGTCTTCCAGGCTCTGGTCAACAATGTGTTACTGTATTTGACTGATGCTCGTTCTCGCCAGTTTGAGCCTGCCATTCGCTTCCCTTCTTCTATCCAAAACTTTGTTTTCATGCATCGCTCCTGATCCTGAGTCACATCTTCAGCATGTCTGCCAAGTCTTCAGAGGCTCCTGGAGAATCAGGTCTTCGTGAAAGCAGACAAGTGCAAGTTGGACGTCACGTCTCTTTCCTTCCTGGAGTTCCTTGTGGAACCAGGTCATATTGAGATGGATCCCCCTTTAGCACTATTGCTGATTGGCCCACATTTATTTCCAGAAAACAGCTGCATAACGCTCATTTTTTGTTAACTTTTATAGATAATCAGACACTTCAGTACCCTTTCAACCTCACTGCATGCACTAACCTCTGCCAACTCCAGGCTTCAGTGGTCCTCTCAGGCTGATCTCTCATTCCGGAGACTCAAAACCAGCTTAGCTACAGGTCTCATCCACAACCGCCGTTTGTTCTGGAGGTGGATGTGTCCGATGTAGGAGTGGCAGCGGTGCTGTTGCAGTGTTTCCACCCATGCGCCTTTTCTCTCCCATAAGCTGTCCTCCACGGAGAGGAATTACAATGTGGACAACAGGGAGCAGCTGGCAGTCAAGATGGCATTGGAGGAATAGCATCACTGGTTGAAGAGGGTGGAGCACCTTTCATACAGAGCAATAATAAGAACCGAGAATACGTCCGCTCTGTGAAAAGGCTCAACTCCTGGCAGGTAAGTTGAGCCCTATTTTTGAACTGTTTCACTCTTACCTGCCTGTTGCCCGGTCTCACCAGTTTGAGTCTCTCGTTCTCTGCTCTTCTTCCATCTTGTGTTGTGAGGGCAGTTACGGGGGGCATCAAAGGGGCAGGTATGGCAAGCGGCTCATGATCCATTGGGCCCACACCTCCCTCTCCGCCTGTCATCCTTGAGCGTGAAGGATGACGTTTGTTGTCCAGTGTTTCTAGCGGCCGGCCTTGGTAAAGGAAGTGAGGGAATATGTAGCAGCCTGCATGACCAGCGCTCAGAATGAGGCCGCCTCTCACTCTCCCGCTGGCCTTCTACATCCCTCGCCTGTTCCTCAAAGCCCTTGGTCAGATATTTTTATGAACTTTGTCTGGCGGCACCACAGTGGACCGATTCTCCCAGAATTTTAGTCTTTGTGTTTCCTTCCCTCCCTGCCAGTTTGTTTAGTCGTCTTGCTCGTGGTCCGGCTTTAGCATTTTCCAGCGCTATCTGGTTTTTGAACCTCTCCTTTTGCTAAGACTTTGCCCTCTGCTTTTGCCCTGTTGATTTGTTTGCCCTCAATTACTGCCGCCATGTGCACGACCTGCTTTTGTCGAGTTAAGACCTTGATTTTGGACTCCCGACTCTGCTTCATACGTTTTGGGTCTATTCCTGGTGGTGAGCCTTGGCATACTGACAAGTTTGAAAAATATCAAACACGTACGTCTCATGAGAAGAGCTGCACACTAAAGAGGAAGTTATCAGTTCTTTTTAACAGGTGATAAATATTTATTTGATCGTAGACGCTTGCAGGAACAGGGGCAGCAGCCTTGTGACTGCAGAAGAACATCTTAGTGTTTAAATAGAAATCACAGAAGTGATGCTCATCAGGCTGGAACATGCATCATCACTGTGAGTGATTTCACTAGTTTGAATATGATGTTTTATGTATCTGGGTTAGATTTAAATAAATACATTAAATACATTCAAATGAAGCTGCTGTCTTGCCGATGTTTGATTGCTTCAAATATTCAAAGTGCATTGTGGTCGAGCTCTGGGCAGCAGCCCAGCCTCCACCTACAGTTCCACTGTGACGATATTCGCAGCCTCGGGGGCTGGATTAAAGTGGCCCCGGGGCCCCAGCGGTGTCAGCCGAGATCTGGTCATTTAATTCAATGCGAGCATGTTTCCAAATATGCATCACCAAGAACACGTCAGCGCGGCGAGTCTCAGGGTGGCGCCTCATTTGTTTCGCGGTTGTGCAGACATGCCGAGCGTGAACATCAGCGGGGGGGGGCTTTTGCCTCAGCTCATTTGTGTTTGACCAAGCATGCAGGCGGCCATGAGGGGCCCAGCGACCGCAGCCACGGGGCCCCTGAGACTGTGATGCCAGTTTGCGAGGCTTGACGTGACGAGTTCGGGCGCAGTCTGTGACAGACTCCCCTTCACTTCGTCGCACCATTGAAAGCTTTTATGTCAAATGATGAGACTGAAAAACCAGAGAAGGAGTGTCAGAGTGAGAATGAGGCAGTCGCACCTCTCTATGATCTATGAGTCTGAAACCATTTTATTTCATCATCCAGGAGCTAGAAATGCCTTGATCCTCAGTGGAAGCGCCTGATGTGCAGTTTATACCAGCAAAACATGGCTAAGCAGAGCTTCAGTGTCGCTGTTAGCTGTGACATCTTCCTCAGTGTCGCTGAAAAACCCCGTTGCTGTCATCAGAGAGGTTCGCAAAGCTTCTCGATCATTTAAACCGCTGATATGCAGGTATGAATAACGCCAGTTCTTGCCTCAACTTTGACCTTTGCTTTCCTGGAGATGCGTGTGCACACACTGAAACATATTTGGGGTGTGTTCACTAGCTGCTACTGCAGCAGTGTGTCAAAGTGATCCAAAATAAAAAAAAAAAAAATAGTAATTAAAAAAATGAGAGAATTTATTCTTTTTGTAATACAGTTATGTTGTTTCGACAGATTTCATCTACGTGGAACATTTGCAGGTAACAGACAATAATGAAACTACAACATGCCTTTGTTCTCTGCTTTTTCTGTTGATGATATAAAATATATATTTTTTTCTTTTGTTTTTTTCTCAATTCCAATACTTACATCTATTATTAAGGCCACTTAATTGATTAGGTTACGCGGATTTTAGGGATCTGAAGCGTTTGAAGAAGGAACATGATCGTCAGTGGAACCAGTGAAGCCACTAAATGCTGCTTTGATACGTTTAAGCTCCACAATGTGCGTGCAGCACTGCTGATTCCGGTGAACCTCAAAATAAGTCCTATAAAAGTAAAGTTGATGAACGCTCAGAGCAAATGCCCGACGCTGCCTGTGTGTGTGCGTGAACATCCGTGTGGATGAGGTGGGAGGGAGCTCTCTCTTCATTAACTGTTATCTAATCACGAATGTGGGTCGGTTGCCATGTGCAGATGTTGTTGACTGAATTGCTTCAAGATAGGATGTAATTCTCCAGACGATGAGGTCAATGATGAATTAACCATGAGGCAAAGTGACAAAGTGAGCACTGTCGTCACTTGATTAATTGCATATTTGAACACTTACTTTCACTATTAGCCTTTTGAACCCCCCGGTGTTTTCGTTCCCTGTCATTTGGCTCCTTTAGGACACAGTCATCATGCTAACCAACACCTTATTTATTTATATACACACACGTACACGTTCTCGCGCAGGTGTCTTCACACGACTTCATGTTGACTCTGTGATGTTTTGATATTTCGTTGACTCAAGAAATCTAATCCAGCATCAACGTTTCTATTCAGCAATATAATTTTGATGTGTTTGTATAAATGTCACCCACCTTCCTCTGTTGGCTGTTAAGTGCTATTTTCTTTTCATTAATTGTCTTGCAGACTTGTTGTTTTTTTTTTTTTTTTATAATTCCTTTAACTATTGCTGTCATTTTATTAATTTGCTTGCTGCGTTTGTTCAGTGCTTTTTCTACATTATCAGAACTCCATGTACAGCGTCATCATTGCGTCATTCCATTAGGACGCTTCAGCAAAGTCTGAACGAAATCAAGCCAATAACCTTCCAATTATGAGATGGAACCCCCCCAAAAACATCGACAATCTTTTTAAGAAAAAGAAAAGAAATTAAAAATATCTAAATTCCCAGAAAAGGTAGCTATATAATGACAGGAAAACTACATTTCTGATTCATCAAATTGCACAACATTTTCATTGCTGAGACAAGACCTACCAAGACCTAGATCCCTGCTCCAGGAGCTGGACCGTCATGGAGGAGGGTTTGAGTGTCCTAATGACCCCAGCAGCTATGTCGTCGGGGGCAGCAGGCCCTGGTAGGGTCTCGCATCGCAAACTGGTCTTGGGTGAAGGGTCAGACAAGGAATGGTCCATACAACGCATATGGGAAGACAAACATCAACGTACCAGTGTGCTGTGCCCGGAGGGTTTCCGGGGCCCCACCCTAGAGCCGGGCCTGGGGGAGGAGCCTGCCGGCGCGCGCCTGGTGGCCAGGCCTCCACCAATGGAGTCAGGTCAGGTCCGGCCCGAGGCAGAGACATGGATACGTCCCTCAGCAGGCATACAGGAGGAACCATATGGGTCTGGTACAAAGTAGCTCAGATGGCAGGCCACTGCTGCCCCGCGACCCGGACCCGGATAAGCAGAAGAAGACGAGACGAGATGAGTCTCCTTCCTCCACTGAATCAGAGATCCAAGCTGAGCTATATTAAAGCTGATCAAAGGGGCCCATGACGACCGCACACTGATCACACCGGGGTCAAAAGTGAAACTCACTGACTGTTCATTCTGTTCAAAGGCCGTTTTTTATCACGTTTATAAAAGGAACCATTCTGGACTGAAGTTCTCGCTCATGCTTGAGAGTGTCATCTTCATATTCTCTGCTGAGCCATCTTTAACAAAGATGAATGAGGCGTGAGCCCTCCGCCCCACAACGCGTCCTCTCACCAGAGCTGAGCGTTCACGTTTTACATTCCCTTCCTCTGATTACACAGCCAGATTACAGTTTTGTAGATTACAAGTCTGGCTCATTTTGGCCAAATGCATCTTAACTCTTTATCGATAGCCCCCCAGCTCCAAAAACATGATTTAGTCATTTCTGATATGTGGCTTGTCAGACCAGTTAAATGATGGATGATATCAGCCTGAGGCTGGTTCAATACCCTCTCTACTGTCTTCAATGATGGATCGACTTGACATTTCAAGAGCAGCACAGTCACACCAGCATCCACCAGCTTTTCCATCTCACCAGCATCCACCATCTCCTCCGTCTCACCAGCATCCACCATCTCCTCCGTCTCACCAGCATCCACCATCTCCTCAGTCACGTCAGCATCCACCATCTCCTCCGTCTCACCATCATCCACCATCTCCTCAGTCACACCAGCATCAACAGCTCCTCTGATTGGCTGGCACAGCTCAATGTCACTGAAGCTGCACAATTTAAAAAAAAACAAAAAAAACATGACAAACCAAAAAGCAGATTTAACTTCACCAAGAAGATGAAAAGTTCAAGAGCAGCTTCTGTAAGAGAACTGCTGAGGGGTTCTTTTGTCAGCTGCAGTCTTGAAGGTCAGCAGAAAGGCTGCCGTGTCAGATATGGATTGATGAGCTGAAAACTGCTCAGAGAAACAGAAATATGGAGGAATAAGTAATTCCTCCTGCTGATGACAACTTGGACACGATCAGGAGCCATCATTGTAAAGTTAATTGTTGTCTTGCTTCTGATTGGTCGATCACTGTACTGTATTTGTAGCTCATCTGGTTTCTGTGGATGTTTTAATTCTGATGAAAGTTACCAAATCATATCAGACTCTCCCATTCTGTTTGAAGGTTCTGAGTTCATTTGAAATCACACATGTTATAATCATTTGTAATAGAAACGCCTCAGATGAATAAAATGGGCTTCAGAGCAGATTTTCAGGCTCATTTTTATATGAATTAAAGCATTTCCGCGATTGTAAACAGCATCCCTGGGCGGTTGCCTCTCACGCCATCACAATACCACAGCAGACGAACACCAGCAGCTGCTTGAAAGCGGCTAAATATGACAATTATCATCACATCCTTTTGCGTTTCACTGACGACAGAAACGAGCAATGCGGCGAAATGTATTCAGCAAAGTTGCTTCACTTGTTGATGGTTTCCAGCTAATTTCTTCTGGAACACCTGACTGTATAGGAGTAGGAGCTTGTCTGGGAGGCTTCACTCAGCTCTCTTTATGGATTTAGGCACTTCATTTTCTTTCATCACCTGCGATGCGAAGGAGGACACTCGGCTCAGAGTGAATTCTCACCCTAATATCTGAATGCTGACACACAAATCAATTGCAGGGGGGAAAATAGCTTTTTGATTAAGATTCTCCGGATGCCTAATGAAGAGAGGTCTGTGTATATCCCCCTCCTCTGCTGGCTTATTGGAGGGGATTCTATTAAATTAGAGAGCTCTGGTCTTGATGCTGCATGCTTAACAGCAAACCTGTAGACCTCTGGACGTGAGGGATGAAGCAAGGGAGGCATTACAGATGGATAGCAGGCAGTGGGAGAATCGATCGCCCCCCTAAACTCATCAAGCTATTCCAAGAAAATATCCAACGGATCCGACAACCAGCCGGCTTGGCCGCCATGATTCCTTGGGCGGCTGATGACAAATCTGCAGCTCTGTGTCAAATGACCATGAAGGAGGCAGGGGCTCCTGATAGTTCATTAGATACTGATGTCTTTCATCCGAAGTCCACTTGGCAGTCATGTCGGGCCTGCTGGGGCGGTGATGTCATCCTGATGACATCACCGCCCGTGGCCTAAAGGTTGAGAGGTGGGCTTGGTACCGAAAGATTGCCGGTTCACTTCCAAGCACCGGCAGAACAAATTAAGTGGGTGCGCGGGGAGGGAAGGACGGCGCTTCCCCCACCCTCGACGCGGCTGAAGTGCCCTTGAGCAAGACACCGAGCCCCACAAATGCTCCCCGGGCGCTGTAACCATGGCAGCCCACTGCTCCTGTGTGCGCACTAACTATGCATGTGTGTGTGTGTGTGTGTGTGTGTGTGTGTGTGTGTGTGTGTGTGTGTGTGTGTGTGTGCGCGCGCACTAATGGATGGGTCAAATGCAGAGAAGCAATTCCCCATGTGGAATTACAAGTACAACAAAATAAAATAAAAACAATTAAATAAAAAAAAAATGATGGTCAGGCATGCTGGCAGCAAACGTTCATATTCACACTCATCACCCACTATTAATGTGACTATGACAATCACTGACACAGCTCATTCAAACCGTATATTTCCATCGATAATCCTAATCCAACTAAGAATATTCCAGTAAAGACACGTTGGGGTATGCTGGAATTATTCATGAATATTGTGATTGTTGGAAAAAAACTGGATTTTCATGTTGGCGCAAACGTTGCCATTCATACGAGTGAGGGAATGACGCTGCTTCCCTTCCTATCGATCCGTGGGATGGTTTCATCCTGATGGTCCAAAGCAAACAGACACCCGGCAAGTGATCATCCATTATTGAGGATGCAGAGTATTTTAATTATGCTTGAATTATGTATGAAGCATTAACACTTCATGCAATCCAATTCTTTCTTCGTCTGCTGCAATTCAAGTTGCTAATCTGACAGTGTACAATGACAAAGGGGAGAGGAGGAGGGGAAGAGTATGGATGTCAAACGGCTGCACTGGAGGACCCAATATCTGGACAAGCCTGCTTCCAAAACAGCAGGACGCCGTGCAAAATTTACAAAGAATTGGAACATGATGATTTACAAGACACCGGGATGCCAGGCCTAATTCAAAGTTTTTTTGGGGGGGGATTTTTAAGCCTATTTATAATTTGATGGCAGGCACAGGTGTTAGGGAAGATGCATGGTCATGTTTACCACTCTGCTGAGAAAGATTGTGTCTACCTGGCAGCACGTGTTGCTCCAAAACCTGCATACGTAGTTCAGCTCTCCCAGATGTGCAGATTTACCATTCTGCCGTGCGCACAAACGCTCCCCCACACCATCTTAGATGCTGGCGTTTGAGCCTGTGCTCTGAAACGAGCCGAACCCCCCCCCGCCCCCTTCGGCTCGCCTGCAGTACAGTGCAACAATCTTCAAAGGTGGAGGTGGTTCTGGCTCATGCGCCGTGTCTTTGCATGTCATGTGTCATGAGTCCATGCGCCGATATCACACAGGAATCTTGTCTGTTTTTGATGCAGCACCGTCTGAGGACCAGAAGATTAGGACCATCCAGTTTTGGTCCTGAGCCTCGTTCCTTCTGTACAGAGATTTCTTCCTCAGATTCTCTGAATCTTCTGATTTGTTTGGTTGCGATTTCCTTTTCTTCTCTGTTTGTTGTTGCTGGTTGAACTTCATGGCGGTTGGCAGAGAGCATTTAGGTGCATCACCGCCACCTGGGTTGAACTGCTGGTGCTGCCATGTGTGACTGATCCCCCCGCCCCCACCATTCAGAGAGCGTTTTTGTCATGTGACTGCAGGCGCTGTAACCTGACGGAGTGGGATGAATGCACATACACACACCTCGTTAACAATCAAATCCCAAGTTTTTTTTTCTTTTTAGAATTTTAGATTTTTAGATTTTTAAATTTTTGTACATTTTGTCAGTGAGTGATGGACCCATTCCCATCTTTAACATAGACGCTGCCTCTCATGAATGTCTTTTTTTTTTTTTTTACACCCAATCATGTTACTAACCTGTTGCCATTAGTCGCCAGATGTTTCACCAGGTGTTTTCTTGAAACAATTCACAACTTTTTCAGTCTTTTGTTGCCATGGCCGGCATATTTAAAATGTGATGCTGCAGCAAATTCTAAACGGGCATGACATTTTCAAAAAACAGTGAAATTTTCAACATTTCAAACGGAGCATTTGTCTTTTGTGCTATTTTCAATGTTTTGAAAACATCACATTCCCTCTCTATTGACATTTTACGCAGTCTCGCACCTTTTTTCAAAACAGGGTTGTAATATTTGTGTCATGTGTCACCATCGCGACACATTTCCAGATTTGAAGTCCCAGGAAGACCTCACTCAGGGCTTCAGTGCTGTAAATCAGCTCGGTTAGAGGAGTCTGCAGTGTGCATGCGTTCCAGTCCTTTTTGCTGAGGATGTCTGGGAGCCTCTCCAACGCCCCCTGCAGGTGTTCACGTCTCCAGTAGTGCCTCTGCTTTCCTCGTTTCTGCCCCCGCCGGTTTCGTAAGAGTCTTTCTGTGTCAGTGAATTTTCTGCACCCATGCGTCCCGTCCACACAGTGACCCCGGGGGCGTAGCCTTGTTTTATGCATCTCCTCGTCCCGTCTTGAAGCCCATAAATGGCCTCTCAGTGCAGAGAAGTGGGCCGGGGCTGCTGCTGCACGACGCTCACATGGGATGTGCAGGGCAGCTGAGCGCCACTGACGGTCTGCCCTGAGCTGAGATTACCCCCGACCCTCAAACCCTCTGCCTTCCTGAAAACACTATCACACACACTCTGACTTCAGGGAACGCAGAGACTACACGGGTCATGAACTCAGTAAACATCTCTGCTGTATACGCAGCGAAACCAACAGATGATGATACAAGGAAACATGTGCATGCAAATTATGCAGGCAATGTTGCAAATGCAGATTGCATTCGTCAGTCGGCTGGGACGTAAGTGGAGCCCCTGAGTGTCTTGGAAACCTTAGAAATCATGTCGATGATCCGCTAAATTGCTGCACTTCTAAAATTGCCGATACAATTGATACTGTTGCTCTAGTTCAGGTTAAATAGATCAGTAATAAGCAAAAGACTCCACAGAGAGACGCTCATCCCGAGAGGGTCCGGAAAGGAGAGGGGGATGGAAATGACACAAATCAAAGCTCCAGATTCACTTTCAGCAGCATCACGAGCAACTCATGCATGGCATTCGTTACTGTGGGCAGATTAATGGGCCCTCCAATATCCCCAGAACAAGTTTCTGCCAGCAAATGTGGCGCGTTTGCAGCCCTCGATGCCTTTTCAGTCTGCATTTGGCACTTTTCTCATTTTGCTGCTGTGTTTACTGTGGCGGTGTTCATCGACGGCTTCGTTGCTTTTTAGCTTGTTAGCGCTCATCTTCGCATCCACTGAAGCCTGACGATGAAAGTGCTTGAAAAGGGGCTGGTGGATGGACACAACAGCAAAGGTTTTCTAACCATATGAGCACCTTGATAATGATGAAAATCTAAATGCCACTAAGTCTCTAATTAGAAGAGCTGAAATTAGTTATTGATTAGCATTAACAGCGGCATGGTGGGAAGAATGTGGTGTCTTTGTCACTTGACGAATAGTAATCATCTGTGGTGATGGCATTTTAATCTGACACAGACGATCATTTCTAATCCAATCCAAGTTTTTTTTTTCTACATTCGTGAAAGGTTTAGTCGCGCCACAGAAACGTTGCTAGCAATAAGAATCGTTATATCACCAACATGGTAAAAGGTACCATGCGGTACATCTTAGAGGATCAGCAGAAACAGTCGCTGAGGTATTATTGTGGGTAACCAGATGAGGCCTCCTTCTCATCAACAGACTGTTAATCCTGCATTCATCCTCCGCCACAAACTGAGAGCCCTGTCAGCGTATTCGCGCTGCAGGTGGTGGTCCAGGAGTGATCCAGCGAGCAAACTGACGGCAGACATAAACTTTTCTCACTGAGACAAAGCCGAGCAAAGGAGACGTGGGAGAAGGGAAGGTGATGGAGATGGCAGACTGAAGAGAGAATAGAAGGCGGATGGAGAAATATGGACAGAATATAAGGTCAAATAAAGAGATGAGAGGATTTGATGGAGAGATGAAGCAGATCATTGATATTACCGTCCACATAGCTATAAGGGTTTGTATCCAATTTTTGCTCTCAAAATACTCCTCATTATGTGAGGAAAGTCCAGGACCCCTGTATTTTCAAAATTCTGTTTAGAGCACCACTAAACCATCAAATCACAGATCTCCCCGGCGTAAACCAGTCCCAGTTTTACCCTTGGATATCTATGGGAGAGTCCTCCTCCACAGAGGATGCCGTATTTGCATTTATAGCAACGGACAAATCCAAACACTTTTGCATTGTGGCTCAATGGCTTGAACTGCATTTCCATTTCATCTTTTTTCACCTGCTGAGTCACGTGTCACCGAGCACAGTGGATGAGTGTGAGTGTGGAGAATCACGGCACAGCTGTTGAACATAGAAATAAAAACGACATGGGCTCTGGTGGAAGTCTGTGCTCCACAGAGTTGCTTTTGTCAAACTTGACAGTGGTAACTTGTTTGAGCTGCTCTCTCTTAGCTTACTGGTAGAGAGATTTCCCCTCTGTTGTAGTTGTTAATGAATGCTGTCGTGCAGTTGGTCCCCGGAGGTGTCATGGCGATGGAGAAATGGAAGAAAAACAGTAATTATGGGGAAGACACGGAGAGGTTACGGAGGATGAGCAGAGGTAGGAGGGAAGAGAAAATAGACTGGTGGAGGGAAGGAGATCTACACTACCTCGACAGTAATGGATGAGCGATGGAGGAAGAGAGGACCTTCATGGGTGTGGTGTTGTGTTTTGTTGTGGACGTTGCTGCAGACCGCAACAACGACACCGAGGAGGGAAGAAAACAACTGGACACCAGAAAGAAAATGTGCATCCATCTTGCAGCTACATGGAACTGTTAGCCGAGGAGCTACATACATGCTACATATCCACAGAGCTGGGAACATGAGTGACACCCTCCACTCTGCACCCCCGTCGCGTGTCATGATTTCCACGAGCAGCCGGGTAAGACTGAACGATTGTTTCTTTTTTCCTCTCAATGTCAACTGCTAATCAGTTTCCCAGAAGGGATCAGTCATGTTTTTTCTGACTGTGAATAAGTGATTGCTCATGCTGGCTGACCATTTTGCACTGTGATGTCTGTGTGAGAGACAAAAAAAAAACCACGAAACACACGTGAATGCTCCTGTAGGCCACCACGGTTTCTCCTCGGGGATGTGTGAGATGGTGCATACTCATCATCAGACGTCACTAAATTCTACACGCTGGACCTTTACGTCTTTCACCCCACCGATGAGATTCACTCGTGGTGGTGAGACGTGCCGGCGGCGGCTCGCAACGCAAACTTAATATGTATGTAAAAGAAAGATCCAGATGCTAGCTGCACGTTCAGCCAACATCGGAGTTATCCTGTAAAACTCTCTGTGTATAAATATGTGAAGAACTGACAGCCATATGTCCATGTAGATCTGTGGCTGTGACCTAAAGACGTTGACGTCGTGGCTGATGACATGATGACAAAAATCCCCGCTGCCATGACATTAAGACCACTAACAGGGCTGCAGTTGTATTCCTGCGTCATGTGGCAGTTTCAAAGACTGTGGAAGAATTCTGCTCCGTCCTGAGTTATGGAGCTTCAACAATAGCCAGAAAAAAAGTGTCCAGAGTGAAGTTGACCTTTGACCCCAGTCCATTGTTTGCCCACCAATCAATTCAGTTCGTCTTTGAGTCCAAATGGATATTTGAATTCTTTTGAGCTGGTCGTGAAATGCTGAAGGCAGACATCATCTGAGGAGGGTCTGTTTAAGAGAACTCTTTCAAGTTGAGCCTTTATTTGCTTTGCTTCCGCGATAATCTCAGTAGGTTTACAGCCACTTTCAGGTCTGCCTGCTAAGCTCAAGTGGATTTATAACTGTTGATGCAGCCGACTGGAGCAAAGGTGGGACTGTTTCAAAAAAAAAAAAAAACGAATCCGTGTTGGCCGAAAGGATGCTGCTGAAAAATACATGGTGGAGGGGAAAGCATCTCAGCGGATCTCAGCAAGCACGAAACAGCCTCTGCATTTCCTTTGTATGGAGGCTGACGGGGTCAGAGCAGACTGCTTTGAACCACAAGCACAACTCAGATTAAACTGTCAGGTAAATCCCGCGAGAGGCAGATCAAAGTGTCAAATGACAGCACTTTCCTCACAGCTGTCAAATGTTCGGCGTTTGATTTGGCTTGTTTTGTGCGGCGATTAGCCGTCGCGCCGGCGTTTCTCTCGGCTCATCATCTTCAGAATCGCCACCTAATTATCTCATTAACTAAAGATAGCACGGGGCAAATGCAACGTTTGCTCGGCAAGATCATTTTACCAGCATGCTTATTGGAACATTATCTTCAGACATCGGCTATATATAGGATGGATATACACATATTCTTCGTTCATGACTTCAGTGTCTCATATCAGTAAGATGTGACCAGCGCTGCGTTAGCATCAGTAACAACAGACGGTTACTGTTGCACGAGAGCCGCTGCAAACGCCGTCATAGCTGCTAGCAACAGCAGCTACCAGCCCATGAGAGGCAAGCCCGTCTTCGGAGGATCAGATTACACAGTTACACCATTATGGTTTCGTGCGCCATGTCGCGTTTCGCCGCGCTCCATCCGCCCATCGACGAGCCGCGTGTAGGCTCACGGGAGCCCGCGGAGCCGGTGCAAAGTGTCACCTGAGTCGCGCCGCCTCCGTTATTTAAGCTGCGCTCATGATTAAATGAACGAGTCTCACACTGATAAGCACATGTGAACACCTGCAGCAAGTTCACCTCTGGAGGATCTGTGTTATTGGCACATACTCTGTTTGATCAACTGACATATTTCTTTGAGGCGTTTAATGAGTTGTGTTAAACATATTAAGAGTAATGGCAGGAGTTATGGCAATTATATGTGCTTGTGAGGTCACGATTACCTTTTGGCGCGTCTCCACGACATGGCACCAGCTCTACTCCACTGGAATCTCAACTGCCTTTGGTACTTTTCTGGGGGTGATTTTCCATAAGGAGAAAGTACTGCGTAACTGATCGTCATAGTGATGCTGCATGAACGCACACAGAGAAGAGAAACAATAATAGGAAGAAGAGACAAACAATGGACAAATCGACGAGCAACCACCTTTCTGGTCTCCATTTTTTTTTTAAGTAAAATATTAAAACTGTGGCCACCGCAATAGTTTGGTAGTTAAAAATGGGCAGGCAGGACCTTGTGCTGTTCAGGGTATTCGATGCGTGCCGCACACTGATGAGACGATAACGCTGTGATGATTCACCCCAGACAAACCTGAAGTATTTACATGCCACCTTTGAGTACCTCACAGTATCTTGTCAGCCCTTTTTTTTGTAGAGCAGGTACTAAAAACGTGGCAGCGGGTACCTTTTCCTTCTGGAAAACTAAAAAAAGGCAAATAGAGTAGAGTAGCGTAGAGTAGAGTAGAGTAGAGTAGGTACCATGTAGTGGAAAAGTACCTTCTGACCGTGGGCATTTGTGCCACTTTCCCTCCTGAGATATCATGCTCACTAGAATCGGACAGGCAGATGGACAACTGAAAAACAAAATGTCTGACAGCGTCTGTGGAACGCTGAGAGATGTTGCACAAATGAGACGTTCACTGCTGCTCCGATACTCCGGTACTCTGACCGCGTGATTCCAAAATGATGATGTGCCGGCTCCACCAATGGGAGCACCAGCAGCCACCACGCGCTGTTGCAGGGTCCCGCTTGAAAACAACTGATGATAGATTAAATGGGTCCTTTGCTGGGTGATTTGATGCTGCTTGCTTTTTCAAAACACACCATTGTATTGACGCTACATAAACTTCGCTTTCAATTATGTAACTGCAGCAGCAGCAGCTGAGCGTGATGAGCTGCTCCACCTCCAGGTTAAATATAACAGAAACTATATCTGTGCTCGCGTCTCCCCACAGTATTTAGCCACAGCAGCGGTTTGCTCTGGAGATGCTCCCGGATAAGCGCAGTAATATTGAAGGATTATTAAAGGAACGCCGCAGGTGGCAGCGTCTGAGCGATCGCCTCGCTCCCCACGCTGATCCTGCTGTTGACACCATATATAGGCTGCACTCCAGTACGGGGCTGAGTATTTAGTAAACTGACAGGACCGAGAGAAAAAGGGTGCAGTTACAAATCCATCTGCCGCCTCAGCTCCGTGGATTCGTCAGCAAGGTTAGTCGTCCTCACCGGAAGCCCTCCAGGCGCCTCTCCAGCTTGTTTTCTTCTGCTGCAAGTATCTTGAGCTATTTTGATAGGACATTTTAATAGCTTTCACTGCAGCTGACTGCTCGTTACAAGACTTTTCGAGCCCTCCATGTTTTGACTCAGCGTGTTCTGAGCTAAAGAAGCCTCTGTACCCGACTGCTCATGTGGAGGAACCATCTCTGGACCGGTAATTTAGGTGTAGTGTCACATGGATTCATCGCTGGAGCAGCTGGTAACACTGGCAATGCTGCTCATGTAAGACACACTTATGGCAGAAGATAGAACAGCTCAACAGGACAAAGGAAAAGAGAAAGTGTGATTTCACCGACTGAGATTACACCGTTTTGATTGATATAAAAGTGCATGTGCGATGAACAGCTGAGGGACGTTGCTGAAGATTAAGGAACACAATATTTGGGATTCAAACCAACCAAAATGACATTTGCAGCGGAGGTTTAATGTCTGTTAATGAGCTACTCAAATGCTGAGTTTCATTGTGGCCTATAAACTCACTGGCATTAGCACGTCGGTTGGTTCAGAAGCCTGCGTAGCCTTTTTTAGGACACATGTATTTACATGTATTACATTACATTATTTACATGTATTTCATCTGTGGTACCTGTGACAGCTGGGAAAAAAAGGATCCACAACAGAGATGCTGTGACACCGATTCCCAACGCCAAGCAACATCCTCAGTTATTTACACCGTGTTTACCATTAAACACACGGAACTGACGCTGTCGAGCCAAAAGTGAAAACCAACGGTAAATCAATTTCTGGAGCTCTGTCAACCAACCTTATGAGCATATGTTGCATCAGACCGACTGTGACACATTTCTCCACATTCAAAAACACAGCATGAGTAGAACTTCCTGAGACGCCGCCCCTCCTTCATGATACATGCACTTCTCAGCAGGCAGGCAGGACTCGTCCTAACAGCTCCGCCCGAGACTCGCTGAGACCCAAATAAAAGCTAAATGAAGGATGTAAATGCAAATGTTCGACAGCCATGACCCTCCGGTGATGCTCATAAACAGCCGCAGCGTCGTGATGATGCTGAGCCTTCAGGCAGACCCGGCTGATGGCGCCTCGCCTGGCGACCGGCACGGCTGGCGTCCTGCTATCGCGAGGGAGCTGCTTTTTACGAAGAGCCTGATCAACTTCGGTGATTTTGTCTTTGCATGTCCTCTGTGCTGAGGTATCAAAGTATGAGCGCCCTCTGCTGGATCAGGAGCACCACGTAAACTGTCAGTGAATTGAAATGCATCAATTTCCAGCATTTCCCCACAAAGTTTAATTCCACGCAAATTTCAAAGTAGATGCAGAGCAGAATCTGCCGCCGTGCCAGTATTGGTCCTCTGCTCCTTAAAAACAACAGGATACGTTGTTGAGCTGCTTTTTCTCTTGCTGAGCTCCGATAATTGACGCATCCGGTGTTGCCATGCAATCGCATGTTCAACGTGTTTTTCCCTGTTGCACTCTCCTATCTACCTTGTGATTGTTGTTGAAAATCATGATTGTGTTGATTGAGGTGCAGCAATGCCTCTCGACATAAGTGTGTATGTACTTCCTTCACAACAAGCACCAGGAAGAAACTTGCACTTGCGACAGCACGGGCTTGTGATGGAGGTTTGAGATTTGGCGTCTCACGCACAGATTACTTTATAATCACTTGGATCTTTTGATTTAAAACGAGCGCTGACGTTTTAACGGCGTCACGTCCTCCCTCCGTCCTCCTCACAAATCCTTTTTCCGGGCTGCCCTGCGCACCTGCTCCTTGTTCACATCATAAACAGCAAATAACGGTCATATTTCATCGGTCGATGGCGAACGCTGCCACTCGCCTCCGGTTGCTGATTGACGGCAGGCTGCAGTGGTGTAAACACAGCGTGTGAGTGACAGTCCTGTAGTTTATGCTGTTTAAGGAGTGAACAAAATCTGAAAAATAAATAAAAGAACAATAATACATGGTGGTGATGTATAGAAAAATTGCGCGTGTGTGTGCGTGTGTGTGCGTGTGTGTGCATCTGCGTGCGTGTGTGCGTGATCCCCCTGCAGACCCTTCCGGTTCTTTAATAAACCCTAAGAACCTTTCGTGGAGGTGGGAGCGCCGTCGCCGTGGAGAAGCGGTGGAAATGAATTCAGGGCCAACTGTAAAATCAGAAGGAGCTTCCATCACTCATGCTAATGAGAGAGCTCTCCCAGTGCAAAGCTCTGTGAAAGATGAACTATTCTTGAACTGGAGTTGTAGCCAGCAGCATCATTTCTCTCCCTCCAATTTGAATTAATTCACCTTCCTGGCCTTGGAGATGCTCCCTGAAGATCTGGCCTCAGCCGGTTTCAGAGAGGACAAAAATATGACTTGAAAATGAGGAGAAATGAGAATGAGATACAACTGAACTTATGTCATGGCATCTTTTGTCCAACCTCCTTCCACTTTGGATACATGAAAACTGATAGGAAATAATTTGCTTTCTGGGTTTTAACATTCGGGTGGCGCGGCTCGGCTGGTAAAGTGGCGGCCGTCTAATATTTGGACGGCTGCTGGTTTGATCCTCAGTTCCTGCAGAGACCATGTCGAAGTGTCCACGAGCAGGACACTGAGCCCCTTAATTGCCCCTGGTGAGCAGGCTGGCACCTTGCATGGCCGCCTCCGTCATCGGCATATGAACGTGTCTCAGATGTGATTCACTTTGGGTAAAAGCGTCTGCTGAATGGATTGTAGAATTGTAGAATCATCCTGTGAAACACTGTCTTTGCTTCTCTGGATATTAGGGGCGGGGGCAGGTAATTATGGATTTTGAACAAATAAGGAATCTTCACTGAAGGGCCACAAGCTTCCCAGTTCAGACAGAACAGAAGGTACTGAGGGTAGGTCACCACCCCCCAACCCCCGTCTTTCTCCTCCAGACCAACAACAGGCCAGAATAAATCACTGTCCTACGTTACATCACAGTCTGACTGAATACTCACCTCTGATTGGCTGGCAGCTGTGCTTTAAGTCAGGAATCATTGATGTTAGCATGTAACGGTTCACCTAGTATTTTCAACCCTCGACGGGTTATTAATGAAAAGAGCCACAGGGGGTCTCATCGCACTTTGGTTGGGCAGGTTCCGGGATACTCGACTTTATAATCCACGTTGGAAAATGTGGCCCACTTTGGGTTCCCCAACGGTGCTACAGAATGATTCCACAAAGTCGCGCAATGTTGACCCCAGTGACCAGCCCTGATTTTAAGTGTCTCCTCCCATTCAAATGCCGGCCAAGAGGGAACCTGAGAGAGCCTCTCTTCCTTTCTTTTATCATTTCTCTTCTTCTAACTACAAATAACAAATAACGGCCTGTATTTACATATCATGCACGTGATGTTGCCATTGCCTGATGACTTCACCTCACGTGTACATTTTCCTCTAAAACATAGAGATACAAAACCTGATGGTATTGTGATGTATACAGTTTGGCAACCATTACAAGCATCACACAGTTTTGAGGCACAACATGGAGGTGAAGAACCCGCCGGTGTGAAGCAGACCCCCGCGATGATGATCCTGCTCCTGCCACGGTCATTTTACCAACAATTCAAAATAAAAAATGTTCACAAGCTCGTTTGTGAGATTATGCACACAAAAGTGAAAGGTTCTGAAACAAGAATTTACCATTTTCATGACAGTGAGTAATCCTGGTACCCTTTACGCCCGTTTGTCACAGCGGGGATATAAATTCCAAGGAGTGAGGAACATTAAGTCTTAGAGCGAAGCTTTGATTTAGGTCAGGATGGCCTGACGGTCTGCTACAGTCTGCTAAGGTGGTTATTTCACTGGTTATTGCTTCATTAGTTGCTGTAAGCTGTTATTATAGTTATACGTTTTTGTATTCTTCAAATAAAAATTATTTGAACACAGAAATATTAAAACCAACCATTGGTGATTTTCCTTAGCTTGGCAAGTTAGCTGCTATTTGCTAAATCAGCTCAGTTGATTGGGAAGCTCAGACAGCTGAAGTTACAGGTCGGTCGCGGATTAATTAACAGTGATTAACACTACATGTGTATTATACATTTTTGACGCGTGATCGCTGGCCAATCAGAAGAGTATTGACGTCGACACTGGTGTAAAAGTTAAATGGTAAATTCATGGAGGAGGAAAAAGATGAATTCCCAGTTGCAACTTACCTCAAACCGTCTGTTTTTAACCAGTTTGGGATTATTATTTGCTGTCATGACTTTCAGCATAAGTGCTAAATTTTCAGGATGATTAATCCCTCTGGTGTGCTTTTAGGGCACCACGCGACTCCAAGTCACACCTTAAAATCATTGCTTGCTTACAGTGCAGCGAGGAGGAGGAGGAGGAGGATGAGGATGGCCGCTGCTGTCTCCATGGTCCATGACTTCAAGATGAAATTTGACCTCAGGTTTGATGTATAAATTCCTGATTATGGAACTTCTCGCGAGTGACACCCGAGTCTTTTCAATTGTTAGTCCAACTTGAATGGAAAAGAAAAAAAGAAAAAAAAAGGCGCTTGCTTTGAAATTTCATCCCATTTACAACATTTAAAAACAAAGTCGTAACTTATCTTGGAAAATAAATGAGGTTTTATGTAGCACATAAATCATGCAAAGTGATATTTATGTATTCATGGTGGAGAGCTGAGAAAATATTTAATTCTGGAGTGAGACGAAAAATGGAATAGCGGCCGCTTTGCCAAACAGCTGGAAAGGTGCTCTCATTTAAGTCCTTCGCATTCACTTCACGCTCCTCTTGTTAAAACCATGAATAGTTGATGTTCTCTTTGGAGAAGAAAGCAAAGAAAGTTCATTTTGTTCCTCCTCTCAAACACAGCAAACATGCAGAAACACACACTGCAGGTCTCCGACTCCATCACGGAGGAGCACAAGTGTGAATTCATCCTCGGAAAAAAAAAAAAAAAAAAAAAAGCAAAAAAACAACACACACACCCCCACACCCCCCC
>CAAKHG010031781.1:0-10436 GCA_901007715.1 Dactylopterus volitans | reverse complement strand
AAAAGAATAAAAAAAAAAAAAAAAAAAAAAAAAAAAAAAAAAAACCCTCCCTTGAGCCAGTCTCATAAAGAAAAAGACAAGAATTAATATTCCATAATCTTGGATCTTCTGCGGCGAATCGCGGCGCAGTGATGCTCGGCTCGGGGAAAAAAAAAAAAATGACAACATGACTTGGTAAAGGGATTTAATTAACTGCGTATCTGTGTGCTTTTTTTTTCCCGGCTCCTGAAACCCCCCGGCGGAGTCCTCCAGCGGTTCAGACATATTACAAAGAAACGCGTCGCGTCAAAGGCCGGCGTCGCCGCGCGGCGGCAGCAGCATCATCATCATCATCATCATCGCCACCATCATCCCGCGCGCGCGCTGTACTTATGCGCTTACGACCGCCGCCCACGCGCAGTCACCTGCCACTGCAGCAGAGATATGGAAAAAAAAAGCAAAAGAAAACTCCCAGGCTATCTCCTCTCCCGTCTTCCTGTTAAAACTTGCCTAATGACAGAGCGGGTGGAGAGGAGGATTTTAATTAGCCAGCGGAGGAAGCTTCATTAAACTGCTCTGCCGGCGTCTTTCGGCGCCGTCTCGCTGCAAAACAACATTAGGTAAGACTTTATGGCGACGGGGGGAAATAAATAACTCCGCCACTCAGCCTTTTTTTTTTTTACCCCGGCGCTGTACGCAGAGACGTGCAACCGACGCTGTCAGCTGAGTCATGTTATTCAGCAGTTTACAAAATGGGGGCTTTTTTTTTTTTGGGCCACGATCTCTCGGAACAGCCGCCGCGGAGTCGTTCCGGTAGCGGCGGAGAGGCTGCGGCTCCCCCCGTGAACGCCCGTTGCAGCGCTAATTAACTCGCACTGAGCGGGGTCGGATCTCCGGCTCGCCGAGCGTAACGCCACAGGGGGAAAGACGCTGACCGAGGAGCGCTAGCTGACCTGCAGGCGAAATGACGCTGCTCAGAAGCATGAAGGAGCCAAGAGTCGCATCATGTGAAAACTGGCGGTGGGACGCTACTAAAAAAAAATGAACCTAATGAGTTATCACGATCAATCACATCTTGATTGAATAGCAATATTTGATACAATGAGCAGTTCTTCAATTCAAATTAATCTGGGCCGCCAGTGTGGATAGACACATCCATGAATTAAAGCAACAGGATTCAATCAAAAATTTGTTTCATCGGCCTACTACATCAACAACGCAAAAATTGCTACACTCAACATTTTTAAAAGACTTTTCGTAAACTCAAGCACTTTCAATGTCTTGAGAACATATAAATTATAGTTTTACTGCAAGTTAAGTCAAAACCAGAGGAACCCTGACCAATGGAAAGGGTCAACAAAACCTCTCTGGCGTTGGGTGGATAGTGGGCCGGGACTGCGGACGCTAACGTTAGCTCCGGTGTCCGCGCGGACCGCGTTGCTATGGAAAAATGCGATCAAATTTGTTATTCTTTCTGTAATTGATTAATTGAAATTAACACGTTAAAGTCCCAACTGGGGCTGCCACCAACGACTATTTTGGTAGTCAACTAATCTATCGATTATCTTTTCGATTAGTCGCCCCGGATCCGTCTCTCGCTCAAGTCCAGGACCTGAGTGCGTGTTTTAGTTGGCCTGCTTTAGCCTGCACACCTGTGGCGCCTTCACATAACATGATATAGCAAATTAAGACGATGACTCAAGGAAAATTCTAGCTTGGGTAACTTGCTTGTATTTTGTAACAAAAAAAAAAATTTTTTTAAAGGGATTCAAAATACAAATGGAAATGCAGTTTTAAGCTTCTCTCAGGCGCCACCGTCTCCTGAATGAGGAAAATGTCGCTGCTACTCGTCCGTGCTCTCAGCATCGGAGGTGAATGAGGTAAATAACCTCCCTTTAGGAAAAATACAGTTCGCATAAAAGACTCTGTAAAGTGCATCGCCTGAATGTGAGCACAATATAATCTTTCACTGAAGCAACTTGCTTAATCACATCTATTTCAATAACACAAATTGTAAGGAGAACGGCATGAACGACAAATTAAAAAGGGCAAGTTTAAAGAGAAATAAAATGTAAAAATGTTTAAAATTAACTTAAGATTGCACGACCTATTTGATTTGATTTGATTTCCACCATTTCCTCCATTTCAGTCATTTCATCATCTTTGCTCTGGGGTTGTACTTTTACGGTTATTTTATGTAAATTACTTTGAATCACACTGTTTTTTCATTACGTGCCGTGAATATGAAGCTGCCTCGCCATCTAGATAAAGTACCAAACTCTGCAGTCTTGCCCGAATGTTTCAATCTTTTTCAGCTGAAAAAAAAACAAACAAAAAACACAGGAGGCCCAAAGCCACTGGCACGCAGCAGAGACAGCTAGCTAACGCACCAAACAACATTAGCTCTCACTAGCTAACCTTCCAGTTACTCACTCTTGTGCTCAAAAGCACCAGTCTAAGCGCTAACTAGCATAGCGGCGCGACATACGAAGCTAGCTGGCCTGTGTATCCTATCATAACAAGCTTCATTGATGACGCTGACACCTTCTGCTCGCCGATACGAGGCCATGTTAGCATGTCAAACCTTACCTGTGCTCCTGAGCGGGGAGACAGGTGAGCCCGGGCTGAGAGGGAGACGGGTGAGCCCGGGCTGAGAGGGAGACGGGTGAGCCCAGGCTGCTCGTGGTTCACACATTGCTGCCGTGGCGCACCAAATCTGCGCATTACATATTTTGCGTTTAACAGATTTCTTATTGTTGTCCGAAAAATATTCCCACACTCTTGAGTGTTGTCTTGCGTCGCCCCCTCCCCGCCATGATTTGTAACGTCTTCTTCTCTGCTGCTAGTCCACAGCGCGGTGGTGGCAGACAGCGGGAGCGCTACTGCCCCCTGCGCTTCCTGTAGTGTATTGCAACCACAAACAGAACGCGCTGCGAGAACGCGCTCTGTTTGATAAACAAACACGCCGACGCTCGGATTTGACGTCGACGTAATCGATTAGGTCGACTAATCTTTGCAGCCCTAGTCCCAACCCTAGTTAGAACCCTTCCAGCACTGTCTGCCAGTTCTCTGCCCCTCAAAGTCCCCCAAAGTCGATCTTTCTCTCCACCAAAATATCACAAAGAATCACAACTAGCGTCAGCAGAAGTTGATGTTGCTCAGCCGTCATAAAAACCACATCTAATTTCAGCATCCTACGTCCCCTCCGTGTCAGAAGGAGCCACCGCTCATACAAATATGCAAATTAAAAGTGACAATTCCTGATACAAATTAGTGCCGAAGCAGCTTTCTGCTCCCTTCTGAGGAGGGAAAAAAAAAAAACCCACCCCCGGGCCTCGTCTCCGGACTGAGAGTTGAGGAGGACGATGCCTTCTCTCTAAAATGCCAAATTTACATCCGCCGCCTGTGATGTCAGTCAGAGGAACGTGTGAGAGGAGGAGCTTATGAACTCGTTCCAGGACGGCCAATTAGTGAGCCAGTTAGAAATAGGAGGGGAGAAAAAAAAAAAAAAAAAAAAAAGATGAGAAAATGAGATGAGCAGCAGAGAGGACGAGCTGTCTCAGTTACAGCCAAAGTACAAAGTAAATAACTCGCAATGTTTGCATGCTTCTCTCTCTCTCTCTCGCGCACACGCGCACACACACACACACACACACACACACACACACACACAAATATGGTCTCATCTACCACTTCTCTCTTTGACAGCCTCTTCTACTCTCCTCCTCCGCAAACTCCTCCTGAACCTCAGCACTCCTCGACTCCTCCACGATCCGTCAGCACCGTCATCAGAAATATCACCTCCAAACACCGCAATAATGAACACCGGCATCCGCCTGAGGACGCGTCCTCGGCCCCCGGACGTGTCGCCCGGCATCGCACCTCACGCTGGGACCTCGCCATCCTGGAATTAGCCGGTGACAGCCGGGCCATCGGTCTCTATGTGGGAGAGAGAGAGAGAATCGCCGCCGATGCCTAAGGCTGTCGTGAAGACGCCGACGGCCAAGGCGTCCACACCCGTGATGACCTTAACTGGAGCCGGCTGGGAAAAAAAGCCGAGGAAAAAAAAAAAAAAAACGACTTCCACCACAGTGTGGCGCGCAAACACCAGCAAAAGTGCGTGAAGGCCACGACGGCGCCGCCTGAAGGATCCAAACATCGCGCGTCTCCGCCTGTTAACTGTGATTTGCGGCGACAACAATTGAACGGGAATCAAAAAGTTAAGCTAAATGATGTCAGAGAACAGCGATGCGACAATAATGACACTGATGTGGTAACAACCAGTCGATCCTTGTGCATCTTTTGCAATCAGCCACAACATTATGACCACCGCGTGTCCACCATAGAGTATAATACAACAGCCCTGCAATCAGTTTTATGTTGAATTGTGATTGAATGTGTGTGAGAGAGGTGTTGACACGTTTGAATGATTGTTATTAGGACTGTAGTTTGTGATGCTTGTTGGACTGTGCTGGGTTACACTGAGAGGGGTCCCTAATATTCTGATCATCCCATCCATATGCATGATGGTGCCAGAATACTAGAGAAAGCTCCCAGTATCAGTTTATTCAATTCAGTTCAGCTGAACTCAATTCAAATTGCAGTAAGTATTCAGCATAATACTCCTCCTGAGGGGAGACTCTATTGCGGTGCTGGTTTTAATCGCTTGATTAAATTGGTGTACAAGGTCATGGTGTGCAAGGTGATATTTTACACAAAAAAAAAAAAAGAAGTAAACAAATTGCTCCTGTGATAAATAATCTTCATTAATTGTTGTTTTTCTTTTACTTCGAAGCAGCATTCAGAGTTCAGAGGCAAACACGTCCTCGTCTGTGACGGCGCTTCTGCTGCTGCTGCTGCTTTGACTGTACCCACGTCTACAGACAGCAAATTAACACCACCCCCATCTGTCACCGGGCCGAAACTGCACGCCGCTCCTCCTCCAGTAATCCCGCCTCCTTTCCATTCCTCTGTCAGCCCTCACGGAGCATCACTTCATCCCTCCTTCAAAGCTCCCGGGAGGCCACAGACAGAAAAGTAAAATGAGAAATTCCTATTCTCGCCTAATTGCATGGCCAAAATCGATCCTGTAATAGATTCCTTCTGTCTGACATCCAGTCTCACTGACAGCACTATCAGACAGACAAATCAGAACACGCCGCGCGTGCGTGTGTGTGTGCGTGTGTGTGGGCCGCTCAGCCTTCAACGTGGCAGATTCTGGACATCAAGACATCTGTGTGATTGCTTGGAAATGGGAGAAAGGCAGATTGAGGTTTTGCGAACGCTCACTACGCCTCCCCGAGACGAGCTCAAAGGCTGGTAATCCATCGGCCAAAATAAATAAAGATGGAAAGAAAGGAAAAAAAAAAAAGGAAAGGAATGGAGTAGAAGAAGAAATGGACGTGTGAGATAGAATGTGTGGAAGTGCCCAGTGGAAATATGTGTATTGTGGATATACAGTATCGTCCTCAGCGGGAGATTGAATCAGGATTCACCTGACTAATAATCTGACTGTATATGACTTAAAAAAATGTAATTAAACTTTTTTTTGTTCACATATCAAAACCATCATCTTCAAGCAGCGAAAGGTTCCAAAGTCAAATCAGTGCCTGAAAAGTTTAAACTCACAGATGGACGCCATCGTCACAACATGAGCAATTCTACCGCATCACACACCCACACCGACTGAAATGCCGATTTATCAATAGCATTGTCATTAATTAGTTCACGTTAATTCGTCAACTCATGATCACACGGCGACGGGCCTAACCGAGGCTTTCAGGGCAAATCGATCATCATTTATAAAGCACGTTTTAAGAACAACAACAGCTGACCAGAGTTATGGACGACGCGGCCACAACACAAGACAGAGGCCAAAGGAGCATATTAAAATAAAAAAAAATGTTAAGAAAAGCTCATATTTCATCACAACATCACGCAGCAGCCAGACGAGCGTTGAGCAGAGACGGCGTGTCCGCGCTCGCCGGATGGTCGCGCGGCGTGGATTAGCGGACGACTGTCAGCCGCAGGTAATCCAGTGTAGCCGTTTTTACGGTATTAAAAAAGGGACAGTTCATCCCCCCCAAAAAACAAGACATCACCTCCTCGCCACCGCGTCCGGCCTCACGCGTCCGGCCTCACGCGTCCGGCCTCAGGGCCCATAAAGACGTCAGTACTCTTCAACATGAAGAACAGGCGAGCAGGCGAGCTCCTCACTGCGCTGCACAAACAATTCTGTACACTAATGAAGTTAATTAGTGTACAGAATCCCCCCCACCCCTCCACCCACACACACACACACACACACACACACACACACTCTCTCTCTCTCATATACACAAAAATCATAATCACGACTTCTGCACCAGTGCAGCTGACAGACCGTGTGTGTATCTGTGTGTGTGTGTGTGTGTGTGTGTGTGCTGATCTGTTGTCTGGCGCTTTGAGAAGCGGCTGCGGGTATTTTTTTTCCCTTTCAGACTAACTTTACTCTTTTCAACTCAGCTTGAGTGAAAGAAAACAGAGGAAGAGAAACAGCGAGACGGAACCACGGCGGCCAGCAAGTGGCCTCCTCATTTATTGTGTGTGTGTGTGAGTGTGTCGGTGTGTGTAGCGGCGGCGGCGGCAGCAGCAGCAGCAGACAGACGCCGGGTGCAGAGTTCGGGGCTGCGGACACCCTGAGGTGCTCCGCTGCCCTGACACTCATATCATGTTAATCAGCGGCTGCGATCCCGTCCAGCGACCGTTGACACCCAGGAGGAAGCCGCTCCACCGGGCGGCCGCGCGGTCACACCGCGAAAAAAAAACGCCACGAGCACCTTCACCAGCACAGCACGGCGGTTAAGGATTTGAGTTTTTCTTTATCAGGACAATTAACAATCAATTATTGATTCATTATGATTTATATATATCTACATAGATATTCTATATAGATATTATAGATTATACATATACTATATAGATTTATATATATCTATATTTATCTATATAGATATATATAAATTGCCGGCGGCAGAAAACACTGAACAGAAGGTGATTTTCTTCAAGAAAATCGATTGCTCGTAAAGGCAGCGCAGGACGACCTTTGACCTCCTCACGAATTAACGAGCCAACGCTCGTCCTAAACGCCACTGAGCCACTGAACCTATCAGTCATATCAAGTGATGTGCTAACAGTGTTTACTTCATATTACTTTAAAAAGCAATTATTTACAGTTACAAACGTAATCGATTTAGTTACAGCTTGATCAAAGTAGCTGCAGTAGTTACCAGGCAAAGTAGCTATTGCATTACATTTTTAAAGATTAAAATATGTCAATGAATTTGGCCCATCCACCTCACTAGAACTTAAAATTCAACTGTATTAATTATTAATTATTTGAAATAAAACTGAATATCAAATATGCTTAATTAATGAAATCAAAACTTAATAGAATGAATTATCAACAGAAAACATTGTGTACTAATCTAGACTATGTTAATGTAGCTGTGGGCCAACGTCAGACAAGCGGAGGTGGAGAAACACTTTTGTTCCCGTCATCATCATATTTCACCTTTACATTCCTGCCTTTTATCTCAATGAGGGAAAATTAATGTCTGAACTTCCTGTTTAAAAAACATCACCTCTGGATTATCTGGGCTCGCCATTGCTGTGTGTAGCGTGTGTGTGTGTGTGTGTGTGTGAATAACACCCGGCCAACTCTGCCTTGTATTGCCTTACCATGAAATTTCACTCTACCTTAGCCAATCATCATCACTTATAAACTTATAAAACAGCCAGTAGTTCGTCTCGGTTGCCATCTCCCACCACCAGCGCTGATTGGACGCACACCCGCGAGTCAGATGCATCGATAAGCAGCGGCAACAGCAACAGCAACAGCGCAAGTTATCAGGACGGCGAGTGCAGTCAATTAAAATCGGCAGCTACCTTCAACTGTCACCACCAATGTCAGATTTGATGATGCACAGAGTATCAGTTATCTATTGTTATTTTGTTTTTATATTTTAGCATGAATATCCTCCTTTATACAATACTGTATTGAAAATATCAGATATTGTATTTTATTTTACATTATGCTATGTACTGTTACCACTTGCAATGTGTCAAAGTGGTGCACAAAGTAAAATCCTACATTCATGATGATTTTCAATGATAAAGCTGCATAATATCTAACATGTACAACGAAAACCGACAATAGGAAGTCGAGAGCCACCTTCAAAATAAATGTAAGCGGTTTTGAAGTGTGTTGGCTGCAGCGAGTAAACAAATAGTCATACTTCTGCCACTTGCCCACAAATTACTGCAAACAAATTGCTAGTACTTTTGCCCTAACGTCAAAGTTTGGGTACATAAATGAATAAATCTCACTGGAAATTATATTCAATAGCAGGCAAGTCAGGCAGTTAATAAGAGCACATCACTTACCATTGATAGCTTTATTTCATAAGGTTACTGACCGCAGCACTCTGGTTGTTTCATTCCAGCGGTCATGGCTGGTGACATTCACCCACATAATCTGATTAAGTAGCCTTAATAAAAAAAATTAAAAAAAAAAAAAAAAAGCGCTGAGGAATGTATAAATGTATCATGTATCAATGCACACATAAATGAACCAGTCTAATATTCCAGTATTTGCACTTATTGGCAGTCAGTTCTCAAAAACGTTTAAGAAAGTGGCAGAAATATCACCATTTATTGACTTATAAACTTTTAGTTTGCATTAGCATGAAAATGCTTAATGCTGGCCGCTTCGTTTATCAAAAAAAAAAAAAAAAGTACTTTAGTACAAGTGGGACAATAAAAATGGCAAATACCAACTAAATTGTTGTACAGCATTAACACTAGTAGATGAATTGCACCTTGAGCATCCACTGGTGGTGTCTTAAATTACAATTGTCGGTTCCAGTGTGACCATTAGATTAGATCACATTTGTGCAATAGCCTGATTTACACCGGCTATTTTGTGCTTTACGTTCCATCTAACATTGTTATTGTTTCGAGTTAACTGTAAGGAGCAGTTCGTTTAATGTGACTCGCTTTATTCAAAATACATTTTTATGTCCTGGAAGAAATTTACATCTCACGCACAGCTGTTTGAATGCTTCGTCAGTATGTAAAAAAAAAGAAGAGCTTAACAGTTACTAAAATTATTGACCTACCCTGCGTCCGAGATGCCGTACTAAACAGTATATACTCAAAAAGTATACTTCAGTTCGGCATACTTTTGAGTAAATATCAGTAGCATGCATTAATTCGGAAGTACTACTCAGAGCGCTCTGGGAACGTTGCGACCATGGTTGTTACCATGGTGACCACTCCTATCCACGCACCTGCACGATACTTTAGCTACCAAACATCGCCGCATTGCATTGTGGGGAGTTTCTGCTTAGCTAGCGTCCATCAATCCATACCAATACCTTTTCTCTGAGTATGGATAGTGCGTACTATTGTGTGCACACTAATGCTTTGGACGCAATAAAAATCTCTCATACTGTTTTTGCGTACTCATTAGAGTAGAAGTATGGCATTTCCGACGCAGGGCGAGCATTATTTCGGGCTGCTGTTCACCTTTGAACTCTGAACTCCGATGGCGGCGAGTGACGCAGGAGGGCGAAGCAATGGCGGCCACCGCAGGGGAACACGGGCGAAGAATTAACGCAGAAACAAAAAACAAAACAACAACGCAGTTTCGTCGCTTACTCTCACTCATGCTGGACTGTTGGCATGTCGCCGTTAAAGCGTTAAAAACCGTGCGCGACCTGGGGGACCGTTTACCGGCGACGGGACGTGCGTTTCTGCCCACCTGTGGAGCCAGCTAGCTTAGCGGCTGTCGGCGTGGGACCAGCGGCCTTCCCGGAGCGGGCGCAGACTATCGCCTGGAGGAGGCATCGGCGGACGTCGCCGATCTTTTTTGCCGGCGTTGAGGACGTCGTCCCCGCGGTTCGTCGCCGCTGTGGACCGGGCGGGTCTGGCGAGGCCGGCGTGTGTGGACGTTTCAGGGGAGTCCGCCTCTACAAACGCAGGTATTGCTGTTTACTTCCTACGAGCTCCAGCGGTAACAAGCGCGCCAACGAGGCCAAGAAACGCGAGAGTTCACTCAGGCGGACGCGGGCGAGAAAACCCGGTCCTTGTTTGGTTATCTTATTTATGTTTGTTTCCTATTCAGTTAAGCGAGGTGGAAATAGAAATCCTTTTTTTTTTTTTTTTTGGTATCGTGTTTCAGTATTTAATTTTGTTATTTAACCTTAATTAAACCAGGAAGTCCCTTGCCAAGCCTGGCCAAGATAGCAGTCACAAACACTTTAGATACAAAAAAAAAAAGATAAGAAAAAGTGCTCAGTAAATCAGCAACATCCTTCATGATGCCCTTAACTTTACCAATGGATGCCAGATTAATGCTGTCAGTCATGTTAACCATGCCGCATGACCATGTAACATAGTTAATATATTACTATTAT
>CAAKHG010031780.1:6626-18319 GCA_901007715.1 Dactylopterus volitans | reverse complement strand
CCCCGGTCACCTTTTTTTTTTTTTTTTTTTTTTCCTTTTTTCTCTTTCTCCCCCAACCCATCTTGCGCCTCCAGCCTGGTATCCTAATGCTCGCACTGTATCCAAGCCGGAGATATAAGCGGGGACAACTCTCATCTCTGAGCAACGCCGGCCTACTCATGATGCATTAATCTCACCCGGCCCTGCTACCGCCGCTCGTAATGGAACAGGCGAATGAAGGGAGACGAGAACGAGGGGCGGGAGGGTGGATAAGGAGGGGAAAGAGAGAGAGGGAGAAAAAAAAGGGGGGGTAGATTCAAACAAACAAACATAGAACCAGATTGTGGGAAAAAAAAAAGTTCAGGTTCTACCCGCTTTAGAGTTTATTCTGCACACTGCTGAGGTTTGTGAATAATTTACCGGGTGCTTAAATAGCTCCTTGCTTCCAGGTGCCGCGAGTTTTCGGGGCGGCTGACGCGAGCTTTGCTGATCGGGCAACAGACGGAGGAAAACACGCGCAGGAGGAGAGCCGGGGCTGGATGGGATGAAGCTGCTTTCCCTCTCCCGGCTGCTCCCTTCTTGATCCCCTTCATAATTTTTATTTTTTTATGCTCATTTTTTATCTCTGCTCTTTCCTCCCGCCCCCCCGTTGTTATTTTCCAAATTATTATTTGCCTTCCTCCTTGCTTCACCTCTATTGTTTCTCCCTCCTGCCATCTTTCCTCTCTCTCTCTCTCCTTCTCTCTCTCTGCATCCTTTTTTTTTTTTTTTTTGCATTTTCTCCACCTCGCCTCCTTCACGCTCACCCATATCTCGTCTCCGTGCGACCATAAATAATGCAACAAAGCCCGGCGTTCTCGGGGAGCTCATTGTAAAGTGTTTATATATAATTTTTTTTTCTTTTTTTCCTTCTGGCTGACGTCTGAACCGCGCAGCCCTCCTTAGAAGCGATTAAACGCGCCACGCTTGATGGCGTTCCGCAACAAAGACAAACTTACCTTGAACTTGCCACAGCTCTGGGCTCTTCCTGTTACTCCTTAATCTAACGGTGATGTTTAAGGGGAATATATATATATATGTGTATATATATATATATATATATATATATATTTTTTTTTTTTGCTTTAATGAAAAATAGTGCACACGCGGGGCCCTAGGCTTTTGCTTCGCGGGCCATTATTCACACAGAAGGAGCGTAATTTGCATGTGTGCATATTAGGGCGACTCCGGCGACGTCTGCACCGGCGCCTGCTTATTCAGGCTGATCACATCCTAAATATTCACTTGTGATTCTTTTATGCGCGCGCTAATAACGCTGAAAGCTCGGGTTGCGCATGATTTGGCTAATGGGCCGGGCGTGACTGTGGCCGGAGTGCGACTTGATCGGCGCGTTCACGTCACGCCGGCCTGCCACCGCGATCCGCATCCGCAGCCCGACCAAAGCCGGCTGCTCTTGTTTGGATCCGCTGGAAAAAATTGGCAGCCTTGATCGTTTTTTAAAATTCAGCCAATGTTTCACTCGAGGAATCATTAAAGATGCAGGAGAGAGTCGTCGCGGCGGACGTGAGCGCGAAAGCGGGGGGTCGGGGTGGGGGAGACAAATTTGGAAGCCAAGTTGTGCAATAACTTAAGAAGTGAAAGAAGACACAGTATGAAGAGTACAAGTGAGCAGCGGCTGCAGTTAAAAAGGAGAAACGAATGATGGCTGAATTCCATGTTGCCTCTGTTCCACTGACCCCTAAATATCTGTTTGGATCATGCACAACTCTGTCAGCGCCACTCAGCAGGAATCAGCGTATCGATACGATGGCATCAATACCTCAAAGTCCTATTGATTCGTTTTTAAAACATTGATGCAAAAGCCGGCGACATACAAAATGCAATTGGCTGCATAACTGCTAGATTTATGTGCTATCGCATAGTCAGGCGACTCGTGCTGGTTTCATGTCGTGTGACACATGCTAGTGTGGCGCTAGCATGTGTCACACGACATGAAACCAGCACGGGGCGCCTGACTATGTGAAACGAGCGGGCGGACATGGGTAGCTGAGCGTAGCAGGCTTTAAGAAGACTGGAAATGTTAATGAGCAATGATCAATAGATAAGTATGGGATGCTAGCTAGTATGCGGGTGCTATCATGATGCTAGCATGCGTCACACAACATGAAACCAGCACGGGTCGCCTGACTATGCGCACTGAGCGGGCGGCCATGGATAGCTGAGTGTAGCAGGCTGTAAGAAGACTAGGAATTGTTAATGAGCAATGATCAACAGATAACTATGTTAGATGGAGTTGGCTGCGAAGATAAAATGCCTCGATTATTTTTGTTTGGACCTGAAAAAAAACATTAAAATGCTCTAGAAACATTATGGCCCGTCTAAGAACATCAAGAATTTTTAAAGAAAATTATGAATTTATATTTATATTTGTTGTTTTGCACCCACGCACCCGCCCTCCGCTCTTGTTCCTCTACATTAACTCCAGCTGTCTCCAGTCTTGATGCAGTGCATCCTGCGTCCTACAAATAGATGCTAGAGCGAGTCGCTCTTTAAATCCAGAAAGAAGCCAGTGGACGTTCTGACACGACATCGCGGGGCAAAGCTTTTTATCGGATGTTGATGGCGGTAAAGCGCCGCCCTCGTCGCAGTGGCGTCAGTTTGAAAGGCGACGTGGCCCGACGCCGCGTGGGCGCTTCACGTTTTCCAGCGCTAGAGCTGCGGCCACCGAGGTCATCAAAACGCTGGGTCCGTTTCTGAGTTCGGCAGCGATTAGACATATGGAGGAAAGCGTTTTGTGCACAGGCATAAGATGTTCATTTGCACCATCGTCTTGTGCGTGTGCACGGTGGCGCGGGTGCTTAGCGCTGGTGCCTCATAGCAAGAAGGTGGCAGGTTTGCTTCCCGGCCTGGGATCTTTCCATGTGGAGTTTACCTGCTCTCCCCGTGTCTGCGTGGGTTCTCTCCGGGTACTCCGGCTTCCTCCCCGTGTCTGCGTGGGTTCTCTCCGGGTACTCCGGCTTCCTCCCACCTCCCCAAAAGCATGCTGAGGTTAACTGGCTCCTCTAAATTGCCCGTAGGTGTGTGTGTGTGCGTGTGTGTGTGAGTGGTCGTCTCTCCTTCATGTGGCCCTGCGATGAGCCGGCGACTCGTCCAGGGTGTTTGTACCCTGCCGCTCGCCCCTCGTCAGCTGGGATCGGCTCCGGCACGACCGCGACCCGTAACCGGAAGAAGCGGAAGATGAGATGTCATGTGAACGGGGACTTACGTGACTCATTGTGAGCATTGTTATTATATTTCTTTCTACCCTTTCCCATGTATGACCTGAACCGCCCGTTGAGCTGATTGTGTTTTGTGATTTTTATTATGATTCTCTTGGAATGTTTCATCTCATCTCATTCTGTCATCTCATCTCCTCTTGCCTTATTTTATCTCTTATCTTATCTCTTCTGTCTTATCTCTTCTTATCTTATCTTTGATCATATCTAATCTCTTTTTATCTAATCTCCTCTTATGTCGTCTCATTTCATCTCATCTAAAACATGCTCTCGAAGATCATGGTTGACGTTCTACACACACACACAAAAAAAATCTTAAGAAACTATTTTGCTGCTATTTTCGCAAACTTTATGCTGTGAGGAAATTAAAAAAAAAAAAAAAGAAAAAAAAACTTTCTCAAGAAAGGTTAAAATACTTACTTCTGCCACTTGGGATTTTATTTTATTTCTCTTATTTTCCCAGGTCTTTCTTATGCACCTGTTCATTTGCGCTGGTATGTGCCGGATCTGTTTACATGAGTGGGAGGAAGAACTTTGCCTGCCGCGTGTACGCGTGTCTCCATTTCCTCCTCCTCCTCCTCCTCCTCCTCCTCCTCGCTCAGGCGGCAGTTGTGTCGCCGCAAACATCCACTTCTCCTCCCTCTCTTATATGCAATGTTGTGAATGAGAGTTTCACACAGGGGAGATGAACTTTAATGCCTTTTTTTTATTTTTTTTTTATTTCTCCCTGCTTTTTTTTTCTGATGCAACGGATGCGGCGATATAGATCTCAGCTGCTCTCAAAAGACAATCAGCTTTCGTTTGTTTTTTTTGTTTTTTTTTTGTTTTTTGTTTTTTTTTGAGGTTCTTTTCTCTCCCCAAACTCACTTCATCCCTCTCTGTCGTGCACACACAGAGCGAGGGAGCAGTGTCCTCTCAGATCATCCAGACATCAATGGCCTGTCATCCTGAAGTCCCTCCTGTCAGCGGATGAGGAGCCGCCGAGGACTCTCCAGCAGCAGCAGCGGCGGCGGCGGCAGCAGCAGCAGGCGAAGACGACGGAACCCAGCCGTCCTCACAGGGAGCATCAAACACAGGCACACACACACGCACACACGCACGCACGCAACCGCACGGATTCTACACACACAAACGCGGTGACTCAGTGCTAAGTCACAGATTTCACTTCGCACACGCACGCGAACGCGAGCTCCTTCCGCGGGAAGAAGGCCTCTCCCTTTTAGCTCACACATCAAACTGCAAAACACAGCCCACCGCACCGGCGGAGGGGGGGGGGGATACAGGAATAACACACAACCGAGGAAAGAGCTCAGAGAGGAAACAGATTTTTGTATTAGATGTAGCAACAAGAACAACAGGATGTCCCAAAAAAAGGAAAAAGTTCCCCATCCTCACAGGTACTTTTATAAACTTTTTCAATTCGAAAGCAGGCATTATTTAAATAGGCAAATTAATATTATTATTGTCAATACTACTGCTACCACTAGCAGTACTGGTAGCAGTAGTATTGACAATAATAATAATAATAATAATAATAATTATTATTATTATTATTATTATTATTATTATTATTATTATTATTATTATTATTATTATTATTATTGTTATTATTATTATTATTATTATTATTATTGTTATTAATCATGTTAATTTTATTAATTAATTAATTTTATTACTTTTATTATTAATAATACTATTAATAATTATTTTGTTAATAATAATAATAATAATAATGCAAAACAATTGTATTTTAACAATTCTAATTTGGTTATTTTTGGATTTATTAAAAGTGGTCATCTTTTATTCGCCATTGCAGCAAAAAAAAAATCTTTCAATTTTACAAGCTTAAAATATGTATGAAGGAGGCATCCCATCAATGTGCTGCATCATGTGACTGACAGAGTGAATCCCGCGACCGGACAGGCATAAAATCCCTCCTGCTGAAATAAGCAATGCACAATTTTTTATTTATTTTTTTCCATTTATTTATTTATTTTTCCCAGTGACTATACATCAAATGCGTGTGCACAATTCAGTTCGTTTCAGCTTTTCCACAATCATCTCAATTTCCTGTTGGTAGCTTGAGTGATCCCCAACATGCCACTTTCATTTCCCCGCACGGGGGCTCGGGCGCTTGTGTAGGTGGGTGTCAGCCACATGCAGGTCCACGTCGAATCCGGTCCGACACCGAAACGCTACACATTGCGCGGCTTTTCAGGCCAAAGCGGCTGCAGTCTGCTTCCGCTAACGCGTCGTCCTTTTGATTCTCACATGAAACATCGGGAACGGGAAGTTAATTGGAGCGGGGCTAATGCTCTGCTGCGGTTCTGAGATAATAGCACTTGTAATGGACCGCTCCTCATAGGGGGATAATTGCACTGAGATCAAGCTAACTCAGCCTCATAAATACCGTTATTTAAGCTGTATCTCTTTGGCGTGGAAGTCAATGCTCATGTGCAGTCGTGTGCGTATCAGCTTCTGGACGTCGTCGCCGACATCGAATATGCAATCAAGCGGCATGAAGGCGCATCCGGGCAAACTGGATCGGACAGCATCACAGGCCATATTTTGGAGCCCTGCCCCTGCACTGAAATGGCGTCTTAAATCTGAGAAATAAACGCAGAATCCGGGGGGAAAGTTATGAAAATCCATGCGGCAAAAGATGATGCTGCCTGACGAGGAATCCAAGCGGGCTCGGTGTGAAAATGAGACAGAAACAAGTAAAACTTTTAAGATGAAATCTTAGCTGCTCCAACTTTGGAGCACCGACTCGTTTCGATGTCTTATCAAAAATTAATCGGCACTGTGTTATTATCTGATGTCGCACGCAATAAGAAGCGCATTGAGCCGCCCGTCGCGAGCGGTAAACAAAACCCTCGCATGCCATATTTATACCAATCCATTCACCCGAGGAGCCGCGAGTCATCCAATAAATACAGAGCGGTCACGCTGCTGGTTTGCATCGGCAAGGAGGAACACGTGAAAATGCGATTCCGGTCAAAGGCTGGAGCCTCGGACACCTCGGAGTGTGTGTGTGTGCGTGTGTGTGTCTGTGTGTGTGTGTTTTATTGGCCAATATCAAAGCTGCAATTAGAGGCGAGTGGAGAAGTTTTTCGGCAGGCGGGTGGAGACACGGCCGAGCTTCATCCAGGCGGCTCATCCTCTCAGACATATGGTTTGGATGAATAAGACATAGAGCCGGCGAGTGGGGCTTCGTTTGCAAGGCGGTGATCAGGAGAGCGGACGAGGGCTGACCGTGCGTGTGCGCGCGTGCGTGCGGGATATCGCGCGCTCTTCCTGCAGAATACAGGAACACAAAACCGTCAGCCTCAGTCACCTAGACGACAAGAAGAGAAAGAGGCGCCGACGGGGGCTGCGAGGTCGAAACAGGTGAGCGCCAGGAAAGATGAAGGGAGGGGGAAAAATAGCAGCGCGCCTCGGCTGCGCCTTTCGAACGCTGCGGCAAATAAAGAGGCGAGTGTGACAGGTGGGTTCGCGCGGATGCGCCGAGCCGCGAGAGCAGACCCTGCTTTTGGAAATTAAGAAATTAGAGCAGGATGGAAAAATGACTGCATGCGGCGCGGGTCAGCGCTCAGTGCGCAGCCTCCTTCCCCGGCCTCCCTCTGGGACCGCAATAAAAGAATATCTGATGTGGATGCAGGGAGTGAGGAGAGCCTGAGAGGGACAAAAAAGAATGCTATATCACTGTGGTGTTCCGAGTGGGTGTTATATTATGCCCACAATCCCCGCGTATCCCTGTCAGAACACACAGATGTGCCTGCACAATTGACACACACACACACACACACACAGAGAAACGTGATAATAACCCCGGCTGGGAAGCCAGTTGTGATCTGGTGAAATGCCTCGTCACGCAAAGAGGACGTCTGATTCGCATGCGGCTACCCGACCGGCGTGTTTTTACCTGAGAATATTCGAATCGCTGCTCACCGTGACCCCGATGAGGACCTGGTGATTATTGTGAGGTTTAAAAAAAAAAAAGAGGCCCACCCTCCCCTCCCCGTTTTACTCAAGTGTCCTCAAGTGTGCGCGTCCTTGACCTTCTCTCTCATTTGCACTCATTCGTGTTTGCAATGGTGGACGTGACCGTAACAAAGCTCCTGCGTCGGTTTGGGCACAAAACCACTCGTTTGGGTTCAGGGAGCCTAGTTTGGGATAAAATGCGGACGTCAAGCATTTGCTTGACACAGAAGCATTAATATTGCTACGTATCCATGGGTAACACACACACACACACACACACCAATCAGCCCTGACATTATGACCACTCCATGTTTACCATCATGCAACAGCCCTGCAATAAATTCTCCCTTCCGGAGGTGTTTGAGAGAGGTGTTGACATATTTGATTGTTATTGGGGTTGTAATTTGTGACGCTCTTGAACTGTGCTGGGTTACACGGAGAGGTGTCCCTAATAATATGAACGGCTTGACGAAACCCTGCAGTGGTCGTAATGTTATGGCTGATTCTGGCTGCAGTGATTATTTTCTTCCAGTCGCTCTCATCACCAGCATGTCAAGGGCCAATTGAATTTCTGAGCGGTGACCCGGGGTTTGCTTGTTCTGCAAAATTCACTCTTTACTGTAAATAAAAGCAGCTTTCATTCCAAAAAAAAAGAAAAATACTGATATGACGATGCTTACTACAATAATTCGTCATGAAAATATTTGCTTTTTGGCTCAGTGGTTGAGCATCAGACCATGTCGTGTGTGATTTGCCTCACGCGCGGATCTCTGCCCGTCTCAGGACCCCCCGGAGCCGTCGTCTGGCTCATGCGGGATTACGGCATCATTAACGTCTGCAGAGGCCCGAGGCCGAGATGAAATTTCAGATTTCAATCGGCTAAAACGCCGAAATGAATTTCCAAAAACCGCAGGAAACCAGTGAAGTGACACTCAGATAGGTGTAATTAAAGTTTGGGCTTTTTGTTTGTTTTGGGGGTTTTTTAGCGATCAGATGCCAGCGACTGATCCCCGGGGGGAAGGAAGAGGAAAGGCACGGGCGTATTTATCATGGCCCCCCCCCAAAAAAAATACGACTGTAAGGTCTGACTCACGGTCCTGACAAGGAACGGCGGTGCCGATATAAGAGCGGAGTTATTGTTGTGAATTAAACCCCCCCGAAAGATGGCAGGAATCCTGCCCGTCCGCTTGAGGCATAGTGATTCGCCGCTCCCCGTCATTGGTATTCGTGTATTGTGTCCGCCGACGCTTTGAGTCGGCATTTAAATGGATGGAAACATGATCCAAAGTGCTTCAAAGATTCCCCGCGCAGACTAAGAGACTCACTTTCTCCCCTCATTGTGGGAACTGTGATGGATGGAGTCCAGAAGTGAATGGATGAATTTCCAAGCCTCTGATGTTCTGAAAAATTCAAGGTTTTATTTTTTTTATTTTTTTAAAGATCCTTGGGAAAAAAAAGAGAAGAAATTGAGAAGCTATTTGGTCCTAAAAGCTTTCAAATGTAAATTGAACGTATTTGAAACTGAGCGAATGTGTTAATTCCGGGATTTGGTTTTCCAATGAATGTCTCATTTTTTTTCGCCATAAAGGGACATCTTGATAGTCTTTTTTTTTTTTTTAACCATCATTCAAAGACCCTGCCTTTGACTGTCGCTGGTCAGCAGCTCTGCACGGCCGCCGGCACACATCCGCGCCGGCAAATTAACAAGCGCACGCACATCTGTGCCGCAGTATTATCATCTCGGTTTTTTTTTTTGTTTTTTTTTTCGGATACATTCTGCTCCATTTGTCTCACACGGCGCGGCCTTAAATCCGGGCGTTTCCAAATCCTCTCCCAGCCAGAGAAAGCCGCTGGCTCACGGATGAAAAGGGAGAGGGTGAGGTAGTGTGTGTGTGTGTGTGTGTGTTTGTGTGTGTGTGTGTGTGTGTGTGTGAGGGGAGGAGGTCAGCGAGGAGGTGCGGAAGGAAGCGGCGGCGCCGGCCTCCAGAGGAGCGTGACATCACTGGAGGCCACTTAGCGCGATGCGATGAGGCAACGCGGGAACTCCTGCGGAGGGGAGAGGGGACCGACCGCTAAGTGTAAACATGGAGCGCTTGCATCATTAAGGCTCTTTGTTTGGGCCTCTGATGTTCACATTAAAGTTTAATCGCGTTCAATCAGTTACCGCGGCTAAAGGACGGGTAGGTCCGCCCTCCGCCGCCTTCCGTAGTTTGTCACCGCGGAAACCTGAGCTGCCGGGGTGGTGGCGGGACGGCCAGGGCAGATGCAGTCAACTGATTTACCCTTGTAATAATTTTACAAAATCAGTAATTGCACCATAAAAATAAACCAAAAAAGGAAATGTTGATTGTTTTGCAATTCAATGATATGAAACTGGGAGTAACCAATCATATGAGCCACGCTGATTACATTGGCAGCTCGCGCCGGGCTGCCGGCCGCGTCAGCCAATCGCATCCTCAGCATCGCTGATCACAGGAGTCCGCCAAGCGTGTGCAGCCAGCGGGAGAAGCCAAGTGTGTGTGTGTGTGTGTGTGTGTGTGTGTGTGTGTGTGGGACCAAAGGGGGACAGGAGGGTGGGGTGCATGAACTTTTTTGCCATGCTACTAGTACTACTACTAGCAATATATCATATAGCACTTTTCCCGAGTTCTTCTATATGCTTACGTTTAGGGGTAATGTGAATTATTAGCCCCTTTTCATAAGCTGAGGTAAAGCCACGCAGCAGCGTGCAAACCCCGCTGCTTTTATTTTGAAGGGTGGGAATGGAAGGAAGGGTGGTGAATGACTGTGTGTTTCGGCCCGGGCCTGTGTCGGTTAACATGTGGTTAGGTTCGGGCAAAAAAGAGCGGGGATTGGGTTCGAAATTTATGAATTCATCGTGGTTTGGAAAACCTGTTGTCACGGTTACAAGTGTGACAACGTTGCAAGGAGCCGTTGGCTCGCAGAGCCTGTTGCGAAACACGATCGGACTCAAACGCTCCTGACGCCGAGCTGACCGCTATATGCAGTTTAGGGGCAGCGCAGCTCAGGTGGGTTTTAGTCTTGAGTGAGTGGCGGGAGAGCAGACTCATGCTGGACCATAATGCAATTCACCTGCTTTTAGACTGCCCAGCTCATGCAATCCAAACATGACTGTAAGGTTCACGAGAGGAGTCAGCCGATGTGCTAAAAAAAAAAAAAATTGTTCATGTTCACAATTATCATGATCCCATGTCACGATATGTACAGCAGCCTGGTTGAGGACATATTTGCTGGATCTGCCTTGGTGGTTCTGAGACACCATTATGATCCGTGACCGCCGCGTGTGAGGAGCAGATATCGTTCTCCGTCCCGCTGTTCGTTCTCATCTAGACCGACCCAGCCCCTCAGTCTACGCGACTGTTCGTCATTCTATTATTTATTGTATACAGTATGAATACACCGATCAGCAGTAGCATTAAAACCGCTGCATATTTATCATATAAATGCAACAGCCCTGCAATAAATTCTCCCCTCAGGAGGAGCGTTATATTGAATTTTGATTGAAGGTGCTTGAGAGAGGAGTTGACATATTTCCATGATTGATATTGGTTATTTAGGTGCCGCTGAGATTTTTGGTCATCCCACACAGAAGTATGAGTGCCGCGCGCACGTCGATCAGCCGCAACATGAAGACCGCTGCATGTTCACCACAGAATATAGTTCAACGGCCCTGCAGCAGATTCTCCCTTCAGGAGGAGTTTCATGTTGAATTTTTATTGAAAATCTATTTATATGATGAATGTGACGGAATATGGGGGGAAATTCATTGCAGGGTTGTTGCATTACATTCAATGGTAAACAGGTCAGTGGTCATAATGTTATGGCTGATCAGTGTGTCCATAGCCTATATATGTGACCCTCCAGCTGCATCTTTTTAATTGTCAGATGGCAATATAAAAATGCCCCAAATATTTTGTCACCCTAAGGCACGTGGGTCAAGTGACCAAAATATTAGGGACGCTGCCCAGTATAACCCAGTACATCAAAAAAAAGTCACCATCTTTCTATCTACTGCATTATCCTGGCTCCACTCCACAATGCAAAAATATTACAGTAAAAATATTCCCTCATGTGTAAGCTGGCGACGCTGAGCGCGAGGCCCCGGGGGCGTGGCGGTGGAGCGAGGGTGAGCTCTTCACCTCCCACGAATCGCCCGGCCTGCGTTGCCGCGAGTCATTGACACACGTTAGCGGCCACGGACGAGGTTAACGGCGGACGGGGTCACGGTGGAACCAATCGACTTCTCACCTCGCGCTTAAGCACACGTTCTCTGCCTCGGGCCCGGCGGCGCAGTCGGTTTCCCGCCGTCGCGCAGCGTCTCTCTCTCTCTCTCTCCGTCCATCGGCACAACTGAGCGCGTGTCAGTCCGCCCCCCCCCCCCCCCCCCCCCCCCCCCCCCCCCCCCCCCCCCCCCCCCCCCCCCCCCCCCCCCCC
>CAAKHG010031776.1:4196-41000 GCA_901007715.1 Dactylopterus volitans | reverse complement strand
TGGGGAAACTGTCACAGTGTGCTGAATTAGTCTTGCTGTGCCATCTAGTGGCCGAAGGCAAGAACGCACACCGAACGTTTCATTCAGGCATGTTTGCTGCCCCGTCATTCAGAAATATTCTGACATTCTGCGCCGCCAACTTTTCCACTCAGTTTCTCGACTGCAGTGCCGAAAGTGCGTTGCTGCCCGTTCACGGGATCACTGTGGTGTGTCGCCAGTTCTCTTTTGCGTTGTCGAGTGGTTCAGCTGATGTTCATGAGTCTGTTGCTTTAAGAGGCAGTCGTGACACCACTGTCTACAGTTTTCCATGAGCACTTAATGTCTCTTTGTTATCTGTTCCGTAAAATCAAATCCACGGGGGTTAGATATTTAAGCTACAGCGGTGTTTGTTTCGCTAAATGATTTTCTTTCATAAGTTCAATCGGGCAACTTTTTTATCTACTTTCTCTTCCCTCAGTTTCTCGTCTTTGTGCATTTGTTCAGTGGATGTTACAGAATAATTGGAACTAAAATGACTCTCAAATCTGCCACCCACTGTGTCAGTTGGTATTTTGTAAGACAGCAATTATATTTTGTGGCTTCTAGAAACAATGTCCAACAACTGTCAGTCATTTGGGTCATGGCATTCATAATAATTTAGGTAGAGGGCAACACTGTAGCTGTAGACTCGGTTCAACAATCAAAACAGAAGTCCAGTTGCCTTCTGCCTCCTGAGATGCATAAAGTAGATCACCCACCTTACTGTGTTCTCAACTTACCCCCTTTTTGGAGGGCTCACATCCATCTGGTGCTCTGGCTGCTCAATGGGTGGGATGTCAGATGGAACCGCTATCTGTTCATGCCTGTTTGGATCTGAATGTGTTTTTTCCAGATGCTCCTCTACAGCTTGCTTTGAGGTCCACAGTGTCCCTCAGCCACCCCCGTTGGTGAAGAGGGATTTCATAAATTTGAAGGGGTCTTTAGAGAAACAAGTTTTGCCCATTGTTTTCTCCGGACCTAACTCAAAGCGTCAGCACACGGAGCAGTTGGAATTGTGGGTTTCTTCTGAATATGACAATTGCACATACAAACTATTTTAGCAGGGTGGCTGTTTGCAAGAAAAATAATCATGCTGTGCTTGTTCTTATTCAGTAGGTGACAGTATTGAGTAACAATGTTGACTGTGCATCGTACAGTAATCCTGTCACTCTGGGGGGCCTCTACTGAGCCATCTTGTCAGGCCATCATGTTATCGTATTGTTCCGAGTCTTTTTTAATTTAACACAACTTTGTATGCATGTTTAAGAGTGTGATTTTGTTCTTGCATACAGTACATGGAAATAATGGTCTCTTCAGAGAAAATTTTGCTTCACTTATTTGGTTTGTTCTTGCTTTTGAGCTACTTGTGATCCACACAGTTTTCGTTTGCTCCTGTGTGTCTGATATGCAGAAGAAGCCAGCAGTGATAGTGACTTCTCAGTGCGCCTCAGCTATCGCTTCTTGTGTTTTGGCCTGTCCAGCCCTCCGTTGCTAATCCCAGCTGCTGCTGAGGCTTCTGACCCCTGGATAGTATCTTACGTAAGGAGCTGGTTAAGGACAGCACACGGGAGCAGCCTGCAGTCTGCTACGCGGGGTTAGGTAAGCTCATTAGCAGTTACTACACGGTGGTCAGTGTAACAACAACAGCTACAAATAAAAATCAGTGCTGCAGTGGTCCCTATGGGAGGCCAGACAGAGTCGTGGAAGACTTACAGTCAAAGTTGCGTATAGCCACACAATCACACACTACACACACTACATCACATCAGTAGAGCAATAAGCAGCCATTAAAGCACTGTACATTTCACTAATACATCTCAGTTTTGCTGCCGAAGTGTAACACTGGCACAATAAGAGTAGGACTAGCTGTGCTTCTCTCTAGTCCTTCCAGGCTAAAATGTGAGAGTTGGATGCCTCCCTCCTACCCGTGCGGTTATGTTGTGATTATAGCTGACAGTGTGTCCTCTGCGGTGGTAGACACACAGTTGTCCTCTAATGTGACACATTATAACAATGGAAACAATTGTGCAACTTACAGTGGCATGCAGTCAATATAATCCTCTTTTGTTTTCAAGTGTTTTCGTTCAGCTGCCTCTCAAAAAAAAATCTAGTTTTTCCACAATCTATCGACGCAGCTGGACAAATTAACGCCCCTTCCTTTTGCTTCTCGGTTTAACTGCAGTTAAATCTTTGGCAGTGCAGACAACAAGCTTTCAGCTTAAAACGCAAACGTCTCTAGTGTTGTTTTGGACTGTATTTAGTTCTATTTATAAAACACAGACCTTTAAAATTCCTCTGGGAAATAATGCTCATCTTCAGCTTCCATTTCCTGCAGGATATCCCTGAGCTTGGTTGCCGGTCCGATTCCTCTTCTCCATCTGTGTGTCCCAGGTGGCCACGTTACTCAAAAATACACAATATCGTTCCATGATTACATTGGTAACAGTCAATGAAATCTTTTAAAGCATTTTTCTGTAACACACCTAAGTAAGCTACAGTGCTAGAAAATAAAACGCCTGCAATATTACTTGTGCAGAATTTAACATAATAAAATAATCAAATAATCTGCCAATCCACATCATATTTACATTGAAATGTTGCTAATTGTGAGTGGCCTCTGGAAGTGCACCCTTTATCCAGTTGAATCCTGATTCAAACCTCTGGACCACGAACACGGAAATATCACCGAAAATGTTTAAATGGAAACCCATCACTCATGGTAATAAGATGATGGTGTCTTGAAGATTAGGAATATGTTTGAAATAGAACATATATATAAATATGTATATATATATCTCTTCTGAGAATATTTGTGTTTGGCCTAGGTTTCTAGGTGCTTGAACTTTACTCTTAAAAGCCATAAATTCAGGGCCTTTCAACGCCTATAACTGCGTTTGTGTGTATATATATATGTATACATATGGTTGAAATATAGCATCTTTGTTGAGCTCCACACCTTTTATGTTTTTTGACTTGTGATAATTTGTCTAGCTATGCTGCATTTATGTAGCACTTTCTTAACCTTAACAGTACTCAAAGTATTTTTGCATTGCAGTATTATTGTTGCAGCCTTCATCCATTCACACTCACACACTGATGGCACAGACTGCTCTGAATTAAATCATCATTGATGAGAAGGCGGCCACTCTGCCACCTGAGCCATGCAAACATACCAACAACTCACTCTACTTTTTGGTACCACTCGTGCATCTGTGTTCATCTAGCACAACGGTCCAGCATATCATACAGACCAAGTATTTTAACCAGATCAACAACATAAACTGGGTAACCATTATTTTTTCTCTTAACGGTGGAATTACGTTTAAAAACACAACTTTTGTCGAAAAAGCACTGCAACGCTCAACTGCGGCACAGAAACAACCCAAAGCCTTTTTTTCCAGGCCTTTTATCTGCTGTACGTTTAAGGACAAACTCAGAAGCTTCAGGAGTTGCCTGAAAATGATGGCATCCCATCCTACAGGTTTTTCCCCCCTTCATTCATGACTTCAACCAGTGACTTGAAATACCTTCTGTCTTATTATGTTGTAACTTGTCCTGGCATTTTTTTAGTCGTACGGTTGTATATCTTTGGATGTATGATGTGTATGTGAGCTGCATTATGGTTTGAGTGGCCTAGAAAATAGAGATAAAAAAAAAATAAATGTTTGATTTTATATATATGTCCACCAATCCTTACACATTTCTTTCATTCTGCAGTTTAGTTCAAAAGAAACTGAAAATGTAGACGTGTTCAATTTAAACGTAATGGCAAATAGAGCATCATCTCATGTGAGACCTTGTGTAATATGTATGCAGTTGGCTGTGGAGTGTGTGCTAGAGGCAAGCTGAGCGTTGCTCAGGCATCAGGGGACATCAGCCATGTGACCATGGTTGCAGGGATTGGCTTAGTGCAGATGTGACATCAGCACGCCTCCCGCTCCCTCCCTCCTCCCCTCTCTCTCCCAGTCTTCCTCTGCTTCTCTCCCTGTTCTTTCCTCCTTTGCCTTTTCCTCAGCATCTCCTCTCACAGAGATGGCGTGTACTCTGCTACTCGAGCTTAACGCACACTGAGAGGATCCACTTCCCAAGGATTTGCTATATATTCCTCGGGTCTCTCTATCTGGCCGTGTCCTCCACTGCCGCTGCCTCTCAGCTCTTCCCCCCACCCGACCTCCCCGTGTCTGGGAGTTGGGCCCTTGGGGGTGGAGGGAATCAACATCGTGCTTCGCTGGGGAGCAGTGCAGAATTAGCTATGCCCTACCCAGCCATCCTTTGACCGGCCGGAATTTTTTTCCCCCAGTTTCTGTCCGTCTGCACACCAGCGGCAATATAGGATGAAAATCTGGAATCATGATGCAAGGTAATTATTTGTGCACTTCTTCTCCTCCCTTATTGTTTCCTCATGTTACGTCCTCCTCTTGCCCTCTTGTGTCCTGCTGGGCCATTAAAGCTGGTGAAGCCAGTGACGTTCCCTGTCGTGCTGTGTGGACAGCTGAGCTGTGCCCATGACCGGCTTTAGAATCATGATGATGATGAAATTGATAATGATGGTTTATAGCAACCTGTGTTAAATGAAAGTGAAGATGTGTGAGGTGTGGGTTTGAAAAAGAAAAATTCCCAGCAGTGTGATTCTACACTTGCAAAGGTGGTGTTTGCATCTGTGCGTTTATGTGCAGATTATCATCTTTTTATTCTATTCTTTCATATTCTTTCATTCATTACGTTTTTTTGTACTGATCTGTGTGCTCTAAGTGTGCATTTTTGGAGTAAGGCGAGCAGTCAAGATAGCTGCACTATGTACTCTGTCATCCCTGTGCTGCTGTTACTGCTAACCCTGCATCACATTCTGTCATGTCATTAAGTTATCTTTCAAATAAACGGAAATAAAGGGTGCTAGCTAACAGGGATGGCATGGATTATAAACCACGAGTGTGAGGTTAAATCATAGCCATAATCCTGCATGACAGATAGTGGGCCCTTACCATCCTTTAATGCTAACGTGGTAAGTGAAGGTGGCTATTATTAGCAAAAGGCCTGCAGTCAGGCTGCCATGATACTGTACTTAATTCTCAAGAAAATCCACACTTCATACGCATACCACATGCTTCTCATTGTCTCTTTTAGCTAGACAGCCATCAGTAACTCCTTAGAGGCTGTCGGGTGTAGTTAGTCCCATTTCAGTGAACAGAGAGCTTGTACATATGAGTCAAATTTAGCAACTATGCATTGACATTGATTTGAAGAACCATCACAATGGCTATGTATGTCTCACCCTCTTAACTACTCATAAATTAGACTGATTTCTTAACCAGTATGAGTCTAACTTCCATCCGTCCAGGCAGGAAAAACAGCATGAAGAGAAATGACACTTGTTTGCGAGACGTTATCAAATGCAAGGCACATTTAAAAAGAAGTGTATGGTATTCAAATATACTAGAAAGAAAAGTATTTTTGAAAGGTGAATTTAGAGGCTCATTGAAAAGGGTTAAATTTCTCGATTGACGTAAGTCACGAGTACAGAACATCAGTAAGTGGTGACAATGTGCCATGTTAGTCAGAGATAAAAGTTTAGTTTTCAAATGCTCATGAGATGGTTCCACAATGATCTCTGCTGTTGCAAAACATAGAACATTGATCAAAAGATGCGATCAAACATGGAGTGGAAGTGAAGGGGTCGCAGAGTGCATTCAAAGCATGTCAGCAATGTGGCATGCTGAATGTCAGACAGACATTTGTTTTTGCTGAGCTCGGATGTACAGCTCCAATATCCTTTCTTTCAAACCGCCTCTTCATCACTGGCATCACTGGGAGGCACAGTTGTATGAAGGCAACAGTGCCTTGAAAGAGGAAGGTGAAGAATGAGGACTGTGAATTAGTCACACCTATGCATAAGTGACAGTTGGGAACCAGCACCTATACCTCACATATATTTTATTGTATTTTATTGTATTCCATTTTTTTTTAAATTTTCTCATCTCATCCGTTTTACGGGTCGTGGTCATGCTGGAGCCCATCCCAGCTGACAAGACCCTGGACGAGTCACCAGCTCATCGCAGGGCCACATGAAGGACAGACAACCACTCACACACACACACCTACGGGCAATTTAGAGTAATTAACCTCATGCTTTAGGAGGTGGGAGGAAGCCAGAGAACCCATGCAGACACGGGGAGAGCATGCAAACTCCCAGGCCGGGAGTCGAACCTGTGAACTTCTTGCTATGAGGCAACGGTGCTAACCACTTCACCACCGTGTCGTATTTATTTCATTTCATTTTATTTTATTTTATTTTATTTTATCGTATTTTATTGTACTTTATTTTAATTTTCATTTAATAGAGTTTTAGTCTGACGACAAACATGAAATGTATATCCTGGAGCTTGAAGGTTCACAGTTAAATTTATAAATAAATATCTGACAACAAAAACTAAAGTCCTTCTAATACATTTCTCTGGAGCTTTAGTCACCTCTTTTGGCCTTTTGCATTGTACCTGCTGATGCAGGTTGCCAGAAAGACCTGGAAGGGAACTTTGAGGTAGTTTACATTTTACGACTGAATCTGACATCTTCTCCTAGGATATTTGAAAACCAATGAGAAAAACTTTCCCTTATTTTGTCAGATTTTAACCCTCAAGACCATTTTCATAACACAGTGAAATAAATATTTGGAAACCTTATTGTACGATCAGAAGGTGTTTTTTATTGTCTTTTTTTTTTTGACTGTATGGAAAAATGGAGTCTGAACAGTGAAGCCGATGCTGAGGTGCCTTTAATCTACATTTGTTTTAACTGACACCTGTTGTCTCAAAATGAAGTCTGATTGTATGGAAGTTTCTCACTTGCATTATGACCTCTAAACATTTGCCTGCTGTGTCTACATGCTCAATTGCTAGTTTCAAGTCTTCTTCAATCCAAAAATGGTAAATTATAGTCCATTTTAGAGGAAAATCGAAGATAATTCTTGAGAGCTTAGTTAAAAGTCACGAGTCACTCTGCAATTTCACCCTGTTGTACAGCTATGGTCAATTCGCAATGTAATAAAACCAAAATGGTAACACCTGAAAAGTCAGTGCTTCAAAAGTTCACAGACTATTAGATGGCATCATCCTGGCTTCACAGACTTTTACAGTCCATGATTTCAGATTGTGTGATTTCAGTGGGTTGATGATGCTAAAGTTATATGCAATAATAGACGGTTTTCACAGTAGCCAATTTGACATGGTGTACTAGTGAAACAAGAGCCTCAATTAGTTAGTAACACTTGTGTTTCCCTCAAGTTTGATGTCAAAATGGCTGCTGTGAGAAAGGTGCATTTGGAAAAAAAAAAGTCAGCAGTTGCTGAGTAAGCTTCAGTGGAAAAGTGTCAAAAAAGTATTTGGGAAGAAGAATGAGGAAGAAGAGCCAAACCCAATTAAATTCACCGTTGATAACGTTAATTACAATGGTCTCTGTTTAATGAATGTCTTAGGGCTGTCCTCAGGCAAACTTTGTAAATGGGTTACAAAAACAAGTCCTTCTGCTCAGATGCACAATGTGATCTGCATTGTCATGCTGTCAGGGAGCAGAGAAATCTAAGTGGCCTGCTTGTGCTCCTTCTCGTATCGTTACACATCAATGCCAGAATTGATTCTATAATTTCACTCTTTATCGCACACTCTTAACCTCATCCAGGTTAACTGGAGAGAGGGCTGCATAGCCGATTCTGATGAAGAACCATGATGCAGGAATAATCTTTGAATTGAGCAGCTCGGCTACTAATACATCACAGGCCCTGACATGTCCTTCAGTACCCAAGAGAGTGTTTTGAAGTGAATGCTACTGAGCACTGGTGCAGTTCAGTTACTTCACATTGGTTTTTATTTGTGTGGTGGGTCCCCAAATCAGAATCTCAATATTTATTCAGATGTTGGAGTTCATTTGATTGTCTTTCGGCAGAGGCAACAAAATCAGGATAACAGTGAGCCGTCAGCAGTGCCAAATGGGCGTTTGAGCCAGATGAGATGTGTCTCACGGGTTACAAAAAAGGAACCGCAATCAGAGAACAGCACAAACTGAGCTGCCTTTTGTCCTCTAAAACATGGTTGTGGTAACATGTCAGGTGTTTCTGTAGCTGTTGACTATCAGTTTTTCATGTGTTATCTTCCATTTTTCTACTTTACCTGACAGAGTGTAGTATTTGTGTTTTTCAAATACGCATTTATTTCTCATCTATCATAAAGGTCCAAGCAGACTGAAAGGCAGGAACATTACCAGTGTTACCTCCCTCATTGGGCCTTACCATGAAAAAATGTTTTACTTAGAACTCCTGGTTTGTTGTTGTCATTATAACTGCAAGTTCTGACCAATTGATTTGTCATTTGACTCGACCGACTTTGGCAAGAGAAATCTGCAGAAATGTGCATATTTTCAGAAGGCAAAATGAAGTAGCAGTTTTCTTTTGTTTTTAAGCCGTGCTCAATATGACTATTAAGGCTGACCACTTTGGTCAACACCGATATGTGTCACCTACTAGCAAGTGGCTGACTATGAGATTTGCTACAGATTAGTGGTGGGAATCACCAAAGGCCTCCTGCTATGTTACCACCATTGTTTAGTTATAATAGAGTTTTTTTTTAAACTATTCTGATTAGATGGTTTTCAGTTTGTGGATCTCATGTCAATAAGTTTCATTGCATTTATGAAATGGACATCGCCTGCACCTTTGCAATTTATATTGAGTCATTTAAAATCGATTCTTGGCTTCTTTTTAACAGTAACATTTTGGAACAAAAGGTAAAAAGGTCCTCAGAGATGCTGGAGACCAAAAAAAAACAATCTATAAATTGTGTTGGATGTGACTTCAACAAAAAACTTCCATTACAAATTCTTAAAAATTACATTTTCTCCTTCATGATCCTGAAATATCTTTAGTCTCTGAATATGGAATTATTTCTCATTTCAGTAGTGTAACAGTGGGAATCAAAGTGTTTTCATAGAATGTCCACTGGAGGTTGCACGTTTTCACATCACACTTCCCTGAGCTGTATCAGGAACGCCTCAACTCTTGCTCGTACATTCACATCTGAAACTGAGATTGTAACTGCGTACACGTTTCTCTGAGCAGCGAAGGTGATATTAATAAAGTAACAGGAAGCCAAAGACATTTTTGACTGAGAGGACCTTAATGTTAGTGTGTCATCAATCACCTGTAAGTCTACTGATTTATCCATCAAACGGTTCTTTGTGTTTAATGCTGATTGACAAATTTTAGCGCGCCAAGATGTTAAATCGGTCCATTATTAGGATGATACTGATCAGTGCCTCAGCATGCTGATATCAATCAGTGCAAGGGATCGTTCTGTGTTAACGGCTCGTGTGGTCGTAGGCTCTTGTGATTTTAGACATAAAATTTCTCATTCGGTTTATAGTGTATTCAAGCAAATGTTTTCATGGCTGGTGATACCATGACAGATTATTATCTTTATTGTTAAAAGTATCATTTATTTTCAACCAACTGATTAATTAGTTAAATCCGTCTCAATTTCCTGAAACTCAAACATACGATACAGTGAATCTTCATAGGCGATAGTGTGACCTACACTCAGCCCAAAAACTCCAATTTGCCATCAGATGAAATGGAAATCTGATATGTAAGACAATATGGAACTTTTAGGTAAAACTAGCTATCTAATAAGTCTGTCAGCCCACTCGTGTCCATTAGCGTGGTTTCAATAGTTCTCACTCTGTGCTTTTTTTGTGTTCTTTTTTAATTTTCCGTTATTCTTTTCTAGATGTTGATCTTACAGTCTAGAAGTCAGCAATATCAAAGACAGAAATAAAAGTGCAGATGAAGTGTTGCTCTAAAGTTCCACCTGGAAATATTTAATTTTACAGAAGCCTCTAGGCTCTGTGTCTTTTTGTTGTTTTTCTCAGTTGTCCTGATTCCAGGCCTGGGTGGTGCCAACCGTCAGTGCTGCAGGGGTCTTGGCATCCAGTCTGGTTGTCGGGCGGCTGTAGTCGATGGCTCCCCACTCCCCCCCTGAATCTCTCTAATGAAGTGAACACATTGATCAAGCTTTACTCATGTTTGCCTTTTATAGAGTCGCGGGGGTACACTTAGGACACTTACGCTTTCATTTTTATGGGCTTGTGAGGGCTTCTGTATTTCCTGTGTATTCACAAGGACACCCTGAAGTTAATGTCCATCAGCCTGCTACTCTTGTGGTATTTGCTTTTAGTTGCTTTTTAATGTAAATGTTGAATCAGACTCTAAAACTTGGAATTGAATCTTCATGATGTTGTTCTCTCTTCCTTTCTGTGCTAGGACTGAAAAACCGAACCAGGAAAGCCTTGGGCTTACGAAAGAAAGACAAGGAAGCAGACACAACGTGAGTTTGCTCAGACATACACTGATAAAAGCACACAACACTGAATACAGCAGCAGAAGCAGCAGAGGCAGCAGTAGTAGTAGTAGTAGTAGTAGTAGTAGTAGTAGTAATGACAGTTGTAGTTTTGATACTGTGTTCTAAATGTGCCTGTACCACAATGATTTGATATCTGATTGCATTCAAAGTTTGCATTTTATTGAATACCCAAAATACTGTCCGTTTCAGCGAACACAAAAATACTAAGCTGTCAGCAATCATTTGCGTAGGAAGCTTTAATTACCTTTCTTTTTTCTTTTTTTTTTACTTAAGAACACAAAAATACAAATTACCCCAATTGAAAATGAAGTCCAGAATCTCTGAAAGTGCTAATATTGCTCTTGTCAAACTGCTGGACAGAAGTTGTTTCATATTTCATTCTCAGTGTTTGTGCACTCAAGGCTTTGCAAAGATGCAAATTACAGAGCGACTCGCTCCAGATTGGTTGGGATCTCACAAAAGATCCAAGACGAGAGAACTCCCCACCCCCGCTTTTTTTAAATGTAAATTTCCATTTAAGAATGTAGACTTTCTTTAGATAAAAAGAAAAAAAACTTTTGTAGAAAAAAACCTCAACTCAGAAATGGCAATAGTAGTAGTAGTAGTAGTGTGAAAGGATTTCTAGCCCTAGTTGTGAGAAGCCAAACTGAATTGACATGCAGGATATTAATTTACAAGTCCGATGATATTTATTTAAATTCTCTCTTGTCTCTTCAAACAGGAGCTCACCTGACAAAGAAGGAACTGGAAGTGGAAAGAAAGGAAGTGTATGTACATTTTAGAATTTCAGAAAAAAAGGAGAAATTCTTCTATGTCTTCCCAGCCTTTCTGACAGATTATTACTGTATAACGGTGTGATGTGATGTGATGCTAACCATTCAGTGTTTCAAAATAAAGCCCTGAGTGGCTTTAAAGGATAAGTACTGACAACTTGCCCTGAATTTTGGTCAGTCTAATTGCCTCAATATCTCCTGAGATATGTAAACAAGTCCACAGTTTAGCCAGATTAACTAAACCACCGAATTTAGAGGGTAAACCGAAAGTCCATAATAATCCTCACGGGCGGGTAAACCTGTGCACACAGCCAGTATAACAGATCAAAGATTAACCAGGCAGTCACTAGACTGATTAATATTTAAAATTAACTGTTTGTCTTCATTTTATTTCAGTTCTCATCACTATTTTTTTCTAGTAAGAAGTTTGCTTCCAGCATTTATGACATTGCTCTTTTTGTCCACATGTGTTCTGATAGAAAAAGGCCAATGGAGCACCCAATGGTTTCTATGGGGAGATTGACTGGGACAGATATGTGAGTGTCTGCAGCCTACTCCTGCTTTTGCTTGTATCCCCGTCATTCTGAGCAGGCAGAGACACTGCAGCTTTAGCAAACTCTTGTGTGCTGTGGCACGTAATGCTAGATTTAAAATTACTGGGAAAATGTGCAAATAGAGTGATAGCTGCATATTCTTTAAATCGGCAGGAGTTTCATCCAGGATGAATTCCCATCTCAGGTCTTACATCTGTGGAATCTGATTTACACTCGTGTGTCGCTGCTCTCAGGGATGCTAGAAGTCTGACGGCGCCTCTCTTGCAGTGTGTGATGAACTAGAATTGACTCGGCACCTTGTTCCTTCTCCTTTTCCAGGCCTCCCCTGATGTGGATGAGGAGGGTTTCAGCCTCCGTCCCGGTGACGAGGGCGATGATATCCTTTTTTGGGGAGAGTGGAAGAGGTACAGCAGCAGTCTTGGGACTCTTCTGCAAAAGTATTGACCTATGTGGCTGAGGGACTCATTGAGTGAGTGCTTCTCGGTATTAAACAGGCCAAATCAATAGCCCCTCTCTCTCTTGGTATGTCACTTTTGCGCCCCTGCACTGAAAAGCAGAAGGGCGCCCGGACTGAGCCACACTGCGTTCGGATATGCTTTCTAGGCATCGCTGGAGATTACTGGTATTTTAAGCTTTTGCTCGCATAGGTGTCAACAGCTGTATGTGCGCGCTGAGAATTGATACTACGCAGCCTTCCTCCAGGGGTCTGTTACAGCAGGTACAATATTGTTAACTGGGACAATAACACAGATATGATGTCTCGCTGTGCGGCATCGCTTCTCGCCACATGCACAGCGCATGTCTGAGACAAAATGCCCTTATTTTGACAGGATGTGTTCAGACCCTCTTCATATAATGCAGAAGGCTGAATTATCCGTCTGTCTTTTGTGTTACATATTGTTCTTCTTCTGCTTTGTCCTTGACAAGTGTTCACCAGCTTCCAAAGGAAAGCACTTTTTCTCCTCCAGCGATTCAGAAGAAGATGAGGAGAGCAAGAAAAAGTTCAAAATTAGGATCAAGCCACTGGTGGCGGACAGTGCCAAGTGTGTCCCTCCATCTATGGATGAGCTAAAAGCCTCTGTGGGAGGGCTGGCACTCTCTCCGTCTCTGGTGAGCGCTGCTGATCAGCACTCTTGTTCCTCCAGTTTACATAATAGCGAAGGACTCAAAACACACACACGCACGCACGCACGCACGCACGCACACACACACAAACTTAACTGTGTGTTAACAGCTGCTGATTTCTGTTTCTCAGTTGGTTTGCCTTTTGTCCCTTTTCTTATCTGCTGTCATCTTGTAGAAGAGAAGTCCGGTAAGCCTGTCAAATGTTTCTACACCCACCACCGGCACAGATTGCACGGCATGAGTTTACTCTACTGAGACGCTTGATAAAGTTTTCCCCTCCTGTGACGCCTCACTTCTCCAATTACCTTTTTGGCTTCACCCTTTTTCTGCATGCAAGTTCTGTCCCTCCCTCAGTTTTCGTGTCTTCTTTAGACCTTTGAAAGGCCTTACTTCTTTTCGTTGGACTTCTTTGAGCTACAGCTTTACTTGAACCTGTCTGGCAAAGCATCTGTGTTACATAATGCACATAAACTTAACACGAATAGTTCTAAATCTGTTGATTTGGTCTCAGTGGAGCTTAACACGCTGAGCAGCCGGTGCACATCACTGTGCGTGTTGGCCGTACATGGTGCTCATATTGTCCTCCTAATCTCATAGGTGTTACGGCTCATGTTGCATTATGAAAGCTTTGCAGTGAAAGTAAAGAGGTGCAGTGTGTGCAGTCTTAGTTGGTGTCCATTTGACTGATTTGTCACTCACTCTCTGACCCAGGTCTGTTCTCTCTTCCTTTTTGCTGGTCTCAGAGACGCAGCCCGGTGAGTTTCCCGCACCATCTGCAGGCTGCTTCAAAGCAGACAAACACAACTTTCTGATCCCTCGGTCACCCTGTTTGTGCAGGAGAAGCAGCTAAAGATGACCAGTCCATAGTTCAATTATAGTGCAATTTTTCTTAAACAAGTGAAAACTGTGTGGACATTGTTTCCTGAGGGGGAAATGTCCAGATCTCAAAACACAAATTCACTTGTTTATGTTAAATGGAGTTCAATTTTCCTGATATGAATGGATTGAAATGTTTCAGAAAAAAAAACATTTGTGTCTGTGAAATTGTCAGCAAAAACTTGAGGAGCCGAGTCAGAGAATTGTCACTCACTTTTGAAATGAACCATGAAATGATTCAAAACAGACGTTTGTTTGAAATGTCCTAAAGATCATGCATATGCCTGTTACCACGCCATGATATCCTTATCCTCATTTGTGTGGGTTGTTTGTTTTGCAGGGACAGATAAAAAGGAACTTATCATGTGAGTACATCTGATAAGAAATCGTCTTTTCACCAAACCTCAGTTTGCAAGAAAGCTGCCTTTTCTGCTATTATTCTGGCGTTCACTTGAGCAGCAGAGCACCAGTTGACCTCTGGCGATGTTTCTCATAGGCGAGGAAATCGCTCGACCCAGACGCTCTACCCCCACACCAAGTCCTGCCCCTGAGACTCCAAGGTCTGTGATTACTGTATGCTACCAAACTAAATATCGTCCCTCGTCAGATTATACGTTGGCCTCATCGCAGATATGTTGCTCTGCGTCACCCTTGAGCAGTGATAGCGGTTGGAATTAAAAAAAATAAAGCAAGCTTGATGTGTAGTGCTTCTGAGGAAAACAGATCTCCTTCAGGAGCTGTTTTCAGTGGTAAATGAAGTCACATAATCTGCCTTAATCTTACTTAATCTCAAGCGAACAAATGATTTTTGCATGTCTCCCTTTGCAGTGACAGACTATCACAGAACGTTCCTGCCCTCTTTGGGCTTCCTTCAGAGACCAAGTATGCCAGATATGATGGTAGGGGACACACCTTCTCATTAATTGATAGTCGCAGTATGCAGAGGGATTACTGATTGTTTCCTTGTCCTGATTTAATCCCAGTGGTCCCGACTGATGTATGGGGAGAATCAAGGCCAAGGTCTGACTCACCTTTGAGCAGAAATTTCCCGGCAGGAGGTGAGTTGGATGAAGCACACTTTATCTTTTGTCTCTGGAGTCAGGATCAGTAAATGCTGCCTTTATATATTCTAAAATGTTGCACTCTGTGCTGGATTCTTGCTGCAGCTCCTCCTCCACTTCCTCCTAAAAACATTCCATCAAGAAGTTATGGCTATTCTTCGGACTCCTTTTCTGGTAAATTCAGCTGCAGTAAGTGCTCTGATGCTATTCTCGTCTCGCAAGTGCTATGATCTAAGTTCATCATATTCTTTGCAGTTGATCTGCCCAACGGAAGGGTAGCTCGCAGTTCTGCCCCCATCTACCTGAACATCCTGTCCCCCGCCTCTTACCGGGGCTCCCCGGCCCCTGACCTGGACGATGTGTTTGGCCCCATCGACAGCCCCCACACCAGTGAGGACAACGTGTCTCCCAGATGGGTTACCTTCACCAAGGACAGACCTCCACCACCTGATGAACCGGCCCCACCACCTCCACCGGACTCTCCTGCCCCAGATACGCCCTCGTCCACGCCCTCTACCCCTTGCCTCTCACCTGGACCGCCACCGAACGAGCCCCCGCCTTCGCCGCCCCCATTTTCTCCCGGGTCTCCTCCTCCTTTCTCACCGCCAGACTCACCCCCTTCCATAATGCTTGGACCTCCTCCTCCGGATGAACCAGCTCCTCCCCTGCCGCCTGACTTCTCCCACTCTAATTCACCTCCGCTCTGTCTCGACGAGGAGGCGATTGACGAGGAGGTGCTGCAGTTTGCAGAGTACTCTTCGTCGCCGGCCCCCATCAGCCCCGTACCTCCTCTGCCAGCAGAACGGAGGTCGCCTCGAGCAGGAGTCACCTCTCCCCTGGTTCTTGGGGGTGGAAAGAGAACTCCAGAAGGGGCGTACCTGAGAGATGACATCCCAGACTTCATGGGCTCACCGAGAGAGCTGACACCAAGCTTTAGGGGCACACCACCTCCTCTTCCTCCAACCACCTACAGGTCTATTATGTCTTCCCCAGGGCCTTACTCAGGCAGCAGTGAGTAGTGTGATCTATTCCTAAATGTTAACTATGTTAGCAGGATCAAACAAAAACCACAGGGCTGAATTTCGCTGAATTTGATAGAGAGATGAATCATGAGCCAAGAAAGAACCCATTTCAGGCAAATCAAGCATGCTTAGTGAAAAGTTACATTTTATTAGATTGTCAATGGAAGTGGTCTGTACGTTTCGGGTGATCTACTATCTACAATGTATTTTTCCATGAAACAGCTTTTTTACCTTAACTTGGTGGAGTTCAGTGTTCTACAGTGCCTGTCTTGTTTCATTATGAGACAGCGTTTATTACATTTTCTGTAAAAGTAAAAAAGACATTATCTGCTGTAATAGTTGACAAATATCTCTAATTGTTCATGTAACCACACAAAATGTTAGGTGGTTAAAATATAATTACTATGAAAATCATTATTTAGGATGTTTAGTAATGTAGGAGTAAAGTTCTAATGTATTTAAATGAATTTACAGTGCCTTTTAATAGTTATCCGGTTTACTGACACCTAGTGGTGTGATTGTGAGCTAACCGCCTCTTTTTCCCAAAAATCTCCAACTCTCATCTTGGTAGAACACATGATATTTCATTGCAGTTTCACTATTACATTGTGTACAGTGATGTTTTTGAATCCCTCTAGTAGTGACATTTGTGTATGTGAGGAACCAAACAAAGCCCTACTGGAGGCAGCTTGCCATGTGAGGATCACATGTTCCCCAAATGTATGAATAATTTTACTCCTTAACTACATGGTAAAGAGCAGAATGCGAGAGTAATGAAAATGGGGACATAGACATTGGACCATTTTTTAAAGTGCCACCCAAGCGGATGCAGCTTGAAATCACTAAATAAATCAAGTCTAACAAAAGAAGTGACAAACCCTCAACCAGGCAGGCATTCACTCATCTCTTTTTGGTTAAGTTTGTCTGTTGGTTTTTTTTGTGTTTGTTTTGCTTGTTAAAAGAAGTCATACTGATAGGTGATAGTTTTTAGTTCAGCACTGAAGTTTCATTTTGGTGACAAACGAGAAACATCTCTCGCCGTGGTCTAAAGTCGGCATTAACCACAGACACTGGTGTGTGCCACAGGCCCCTCGTCTCCAGCTCGTCCTGCCACGCCACAGTCTCGAGGCAGTCCAGTCCCTCCTCCTCCTCCTCCTCGGCCTTCTTCGCGACCAAAACTGCCTCCAGGAAAACCAATCACAGACCTGGTACATGTGGAGTGTCCCTTTTATTTTATTTTGTGCCCCTGTCTCCTTTCTCTCCTTTCTATGATTTCGTAAATATATACAGTATTTATCCATTCTGCTTTTTACTGCATGTTCTTGTCGTCTCGCCTGTTATGTTAAGGAGTTCCTTAATACAATTACAGTCATATTAAAGAGATACTTCCTCTGAGTGGAAGCGGTTGATTAACCTAGTGGCTCCTAGTTTAGTAGGGAGAACTTGCACGCCAAGATCCCCCAACTGCCATCCAGGCTGAGATTCCCTTCCTTTGATTGTTACCCTCGGCACGCTCTCATAATACAGATGCTCATAAAGCTCCAGTCATTTTTCATAACACACTCATGAGACAACTGTAATCAAAATGTGTCTTGTGTATGACCTTCAGACTCGGCCGTTCAGTCCACCGGTGTCCGGCAGCCCCCCTCCTTTCGCCCCACTGGCCCGGGCAGAGAGCTCTTCCTCTATTTCCTCTATTACCTCCCAGAGTGCAGCATCTACACCGACCTTAGGGAGGGATCTCAACTTGTCCACAGGTACGCCACCAGCATGCCAACTCACGCCTCAGTGTCTTCCCATATTGTCTGCGGCTCATTTTTGTGTCCTTTCCTCATCGTTTTTTTGGTCTCCATGATTCTCTCCTCCTCATGTCTCTGCCTGCTCAGAGGCCTCGCCGCCTCTGGTATGGTTTGACCACGGCAGGTTTTATTTAGCTTTTGATGGTAAGTTCAGCACAGTGTTTCAGTAGCTCCCACCAGTGCATGAAAGCTCATGCCCTCTTGTTTACCTGCGATCCTATCCATGCTTCTGTTCAATTGACAACAATATTACTGACCATTGCGTCCCATGTGCTGCGTTCACCTGCCGTCTGGATGCTGGTCTTGATTGTGCTGATTTTGATTTTGTTTGATTGCTTTTTTAAACTCCCTGAACCTCTGTGGCTGTAGCCCATCACTATAAAGAAGCGGTTTATATATATTTTTTTCAATTTAGCATTTATATCTGTGTGTGTGTTTAATTTAGGATGCTCGAGAGGACCCAGCCCACTTACCATGGGACCCCAGGATACCCTGCCAGTGGCAGCTGCCTTCACAGAAACCATCAACGCCTACTTCAAGGGCGCTGACCCCAGCAAGTAAGCTCACATATTGGACAATGGGATATTACACATGTAATAATTAATCTATACACTCGGTAGAAAAGCTATTGAAGGGTTTGAAAGACTGTTCCAGTATGTCTTAAGACATGTGCAGAGTTCCCAAATCATGGATCTCAGTAATCAGGCCATGCCAAAAAAGCCAGGTGCTCGCATGTGAAATGACTTTCATCCTATCGCTATAACCTGTAGACTGTAAGAGACTATAGAGACTTCTGGTGAGCCTCTTTGTGTGGGGGATCCACTGCAGTTCACCTATAAGAGCTACGGAGGCACAGGTGCTTCTGTGTTGACATTGCTTTTTACAGTCATCCACCATCTTCCTTATTTGAATGATATTCCACAATTTTATTTGTGGACCCTAGCTGTGCTTTTAACTTTATAAAGACACATGAAAAAAGAAACTGATCTTAATGTTAACAGTGATTTAGTTCTCTGGATCAGAGACTTTCTTTCCTGCCGCCCACAGCAGGTCTGTGTCAGAGGAACCATGTCAGATGTGCTCACTGTGAGTACAGGCTGCTCCGCAAGGTTGTTTTCATTCCCCTGCTTTATTTATTATTTTTGCTACTGATTTTAAGGTTAACTGGAGACATTTTAAACAGTGCAAGTGTGTTGATGTTATGGTGTTAGTGGGCCTCTTACAAAAAGCTGGAACCCCTGAGTGAGGCTGCCTATCTTGCCCAAGCTAAAGCCGTTGAAACCTGGTATCACAGCAGTCAGCCTCTAGTAAGCGTGTCTAAAACAGAGGAACTGATCATCTCCATAAAAAAAGATTTGAAAACATAGCCAGTTTCACTCGATGGCCAGCTTGTTGAAAATGTGCAGTTTCAGAAAACTCTGCACAGTCATGGACTCTCAAGTGAGTTTCTGTGAAAACACACAATGTTTATAAGAAATGCCCACGGTGCTTCTATTCTTGGAGAAAACTTTTTTTTCTTATTTTTATTTTTTACGATATTATAAACCGCCCACAAATGTCTTGTGCGGAATATTTCAGCTTTTCATCTTCTTGCTTGGTTGGGCCAACTTGCTTTTAAATCAGAGACCATACTAATTGAGTCAGTCGCATATGGAGTTGTTGGGAAACCCCAAAAGTCCTTGACCCAACTCTTAACTGAAAGGACAAGAAGGAAAGCAAGGAGTATCTTGGCATACAGCTTCCATCCCCGCTTCTGTCAGTTTGAGCCTTTAAGCTCCGTGAGCCGCAACAGAGTCCCCCTGAAAACCAGAAATGTTATTAAGAAAGTCCCTCATCCCACGTGCCATAAATGTTCTAAACTCCACAAAGTGACAGATGAGTTTATTCCACAGAGATGGCAAGAACTATTTCTAAACCTTTTTTTTTTTTTTTAATTATTTGCTGGTGTTTGTTTTTATACTGTTTTTTTATGTCTATTTTTTAGGATTTTACATTGTTCCTTTATGATTGTTTCTTTGCTGCCGATTTTGTTTCTGTTGGTGTTTTTAAGTTATTGTCTTATTTTACAATCAGCTACCTTGTTGCTTGTATGTTGGTGAGCTAAAGTTAATTTTCCACGACCCATGGACAATAATGTTTGTCTGTATGTCTTCTCCTTCTTCTTTTCTTTTTCGGTAGAATCATAGCCTCACTGTACAAATGCATTTTTAGCAACTACACAAACATTTGACTCCTTAACAGTTTCTGTGATCGTTTTTGTCCAGCAAGATAAGCTCTTCCTTCTCTCACCCTCTCTGCCAGATGCGTTGTGAAGATCACCGGGGAGATGGTGTTGTCCTTCCCTGCGGGCATAACTAGGCATTTTTCCAGCCACCCAACTCAGCCCACCCTCACTTTTAGCATCAGCAACTCTACACGACTGGAGCAGGTCCTCCCTAATCCACAGCTGCTGTGCTGGTAGGCCCACACAAATGAAAAATGAGAGTATAAAAAAAAAAAAAACTGGAAGAGAAGCAACCTATGATCTTTGTGTTTTTTGCATTTAATTGGACATAATATAGAGCGAGCTTCTAATCAGGCATAAACCTCTTGTTCTTTTTAGTGATTCCACATCAGACAGTGTAGACACCAAGGAGTTTTGGGTGAATATGCCAAACTTGATGAGCCATCTAAAGAAAGTGGCTGAGCAGAAGCCTCAGGCAACATACTACAATGTGGATATGATCAAATATCAGGTATCCATCCATCCGCCATCCATCCTGTCATCCACCCATCCGTCCAGGCAGCCAACTATTCTTTGTTTATGCGTCTCAGGTGTCAGCGGATGGGATCAAGTCCACTCCTCTGAACCTCGCGGTGAGTTGGCGAGGCGACGCGAACAACACGGACCTGAGAATAGACTACAAATACAACACGGAGGCGATGGCTGCGCCCATGCCGCTACACAACATCCACTTCTTGGTTCCAGTGGATGGCGGCATGGCCAAACTCCAAGCTATGATCCCACCTGCCAGCTGGTGAGGATTCCATACATTCGGACCTTCATGCCACTCTGGAAAAGTAAAAAAACAACTGTCTTACCTCACGTTGTTGCTCTGTTTAGAAGAAGAAAACGCAGGTGTACAGAATTGTTTGTACACAGAAGGCAGAAGTCTACCTTTGCTTAAACGAGCTGGTCTGTTGCTTCAAATAACGACATGGCATTCAAAACAGAACACCTTAAAACCGCGTTGAGATAGAAACCAAATATAAGCTTCTTATAGACTGAGCGAGGTCGTGCGGGATGAGTGCAGTCTTCTAAGATGTTGCCACTAAAGTGCCGTACTGCTTTACCACGATGATGGAAAAGTTGGATTTCTTTGCAGCCTGTGTCTGTCCTGCCTTGGTAAACTACCTTGGAAAGCCGAGATGTTCATCAATTTCTGTACTGTTCAATTTTACCGATATATTACTTTATTGCTTATATTGTAAGCTCACCTCCACATTTCTGACTTTTCGGCAGCAGGTTTTCCTGCCGTATTTGCTTTGTGCGTGTTTTTTTGTAAATGCATAGCACATAATTTGTTTTAAAAAATCTATATAGATGATTTATATTTTCAATATGTAGGCCAAACATTGTAGACGCATTTAGTTAAGAGTCCATACACGGCTCTGTGGTTGATATGGCCGTTCAACACTGGTGCCCACCTACCTTTAGCTGATATTTCAATCGTTCATATGTCTCATCTGAACTGGTCTACGTTTTCTCTCATGATATTCACTCCTAATAGGCCTATACGAAGAAGCTCCTCCGGCAATAAAAACTCAGACTTAAAGATGTACGGCTTTCACTTTGGTTGGGATTTAAATTACAGGGCGATAAGCTTGTTTGCTGAAAAAGCAGTAGGTAATTGTAGCTGTAATTATGACTAGGATGCAGGTGAAAAGTACCCAGATATGCAGCCTCCCTACATGTCCACTCGTATCAACATTTACTTTTGCATTTTCAAAATTGTGTGTATTAGTGTGCAAAACATCTTTTGTCTTAATCAATATTTGATAGCAACATGTCTTCTGTAATGTGGCATTATGTCTTTCAAAGGAATCCAGAACAGCAGACGATACAGTGGAAGATTCCCAGCCTCTCTCATAGATCTGAAAACGGAGGCAAGTATTCGGTATTCATGCTCATGTTTTTTTGAAGTCGGCGTTGTAGTCTTCCTTTTTTTTATTTATTTATTTATTTATTTTTAACATGGTGGCACGCTCTTGAGACAACCTATCAATGCTGTATCGATGTTGTGCAGGAGTAGGGGCTCTCCTGGGCCGGTTCCAGATGACAGAAGGTCCCTGTAAACCCTCCCAGTTGGCCGTCCATTTCACCAGCGAGGGCAGCACTCTTTCAGGGTGTGACATCCAGCTGGTAGGGACGGGCTATCGGCTGTCGCTGATCAAGAAGAGATTTGCTGCAGGTCAGTGGCAAATAGTAGCAAGTATCAGCCACCTCAAGGATATTGATCAAAGTACTATTTTAATTATTCCACTAAACTGAAACATCTTTACTTCACAGGGAAATACTTGGCAGATAATTAGCGGACCTGTTTGTGAGTGGAACCAAGAGAATCAATGGCTTATGACTGTGAAGACTCTGGATCCATCCCGCGTTTAGTTCATTTGAAACATTATCCTAGACGACCATTTGGATTTGTGGTTTGAGACATAACAGAGAGGATATTTGACTTTACAAAACCATACTCAGTAGAACGACTGCTGCAGAGTTTATGCAAACAAATACAGATCATTAGTTTTGTGCACTTGAAAGACATATTGGCTTAAATGGAGTGAAATATAGGGAAACCATGACCCGTTGTCTTTAAGGTTTAAACATAATTGTGGATTCATACAGTGATGCAGCTTTGTTTGTTTCTTTTGTCTGACTGGTGGTCATTGCAAATGCACTGTAAAAAAAAAAAAAAAAAAAAAGTTATATAATACGAAAACAATCTTAAACAAGGTGGAAAAGAATGGATAATGTACAAAATGTTTATAAAAGGGTTGGTTTACAGTTGTATTCCACGTCATCTATAAGTTACATAGTATTATCTAATTTATACTGCCACCTTAAATCTGATTTTTTTTTTTTTTTTTTTTTTTTTTCCAAACCATCTTCATAGTTGTCCAGGCAGAATTTATTTTTCTGGTTAGACAGCCTTGGAAATGGCAGAGCCTGTTTTCTCAGGCATCTGATTGAAGGCGATCGGTCAGTTCACAATCCAAAGTGACCCACAGTGCTGGACCTTGAGTCTGAAGGTGCTTTTAAATGGGATTATGTTTGTCCCTCCATGCTAATTGCTTTAAGAGATATACTGAGCAGTGAAAACAGACTTTTTTTTTGCAAGTGCTTGAACTATATTTTGCGGAGAAGTCATCATAATGCGCACAATACGATGCAAAACCATCTAAGTTGCTCAGTAGGTGTATTCACTTGAATATTGTAATCTTACAAAACACAACAATAACAATCCAAGATGTTCCGTTTAAATGTAAAGCTGTTATAATTCATATTATCACAATGACTTTACAAGAAATTATTACACTTACACAGAAGCAGCTGCGACTGTGTGAACGTGTGGTTCCTTATTGGCCCGTGTTCCACACCTCCACCAGGTTTGGTAAAAATTTAGCATAGTCGGTTTGTTTTTGTGTAATAGCATTAAAAAAGAAATTTAAAAAAAGAACCAACCAAGGTAACTTCCTGATATCCCCAGTGACAATAGTGCTACTTGCAGTCAGACGGGACAGAAAGGTTTTTATTGTGACCTAAACTGAGCGCAGACGCCACATTGCTCGAACCTGCGTGACAGTGATTTCTTCGCAAAATAAAACGTGCACTTGCAAAAGGGGAGAGCGTCTGTGCTGAGCGTGAAGTCGAAGCTGCCATACTTTTACACACTCACCACGAGTCGGACGGGTCAGTACATGAGCTGCAGCAGCTTGAAGTGACAGAGGACACAAGCGTCACATTACCACCGCGGGCACGTGCAATGCCAGGATGCATCAAATTAGACGACTTTGGTGGCGTTTGATTGGTCGAAGCTGCTACTTTTAGTGCAACAGTTGTGGAGGGTTACGCTGTTGATACTAAATTAATGTTAATGTGAAAGGGCCTTAAGTTGCTGGGAGCAGAACAAGATGCGAGTGCCATATGGTGGTGGGGAGATTAGAGGAGGAACACTGAGGCTGATAATGGGAGGAGCTGCCTTTTAATGCTGCTTGATGGCCAATTCCTTTGACCACAATCCTTGATAGAGGTCTTAATGAGGATTATTGGGGGAGGACGACACTTTTCATGCCCCCGCTGTTTTGTTTTCCTCCTTTTCCACCATGTTGAACAAAATGTTTTATCGTTTTCTAATAGCAATATTTAAGGACTTAAGTGTAAAAAGTGTAGATAAAAAGCTATGTTTCAAATATTTCTCTGGGCATATGGATGTGTCTGTGGTTGTCTCTTGGTTTATTGATGTCGGCGCTCACAGTACAACATCATTTCTCCTCATCTATGGTTTTACATGTGGGTTTCTTGTACAATAGTGTTACTGCTGTTGATGAATAACTCCAAACGGTGCCGCATGAAATCTGCGTTTGTCCATCACCAGTCGTTTCAATGCAACATCACTGTATCCATTTCAACAAGGTCATGATGACGAGCGTTATCGTGCAATCGTGTTATGAGAGGAGACCTTTTGCCTTCACGAAAACCTCCACCCTGTTTTAACTCTTCTTGTTGAACATTCAGAAACTCATGGTCAATAAATCTGGCATGTGTTCACAACTATCCCCACTCTGTGAAACTGCTGTAGGTGTTTGGCATCCTCCTGTGTTTGACTTGCACTCAAAACAAACCTTAAAATTCATTCACAAGATATTTCACCTCACATCTGCTAAGTGTTTGAACATCACGTTTTGTAGAATGTGTTGACTCACAGTTATGGCCTGGCTGTAATATTCCATGTACTTCTCATTGGGCTTCAGAAAAGAAAACACTCGCATCTTTGAATTAAGCGCTAAGTTCAAACTGTTTCTGTTAATAATGTTTTTATTTGCCTTATTTTTGCCTATAAGTCCTTAATATCTCCATGAGTTTATTTAGATTTTTTAAAGAACTTTTTGGCTGTATTTTTTTTTCCCACTGCATTATACACAAAATATGCAAACATTTCATGTAAATTTCCCATCCAAAGATTTTGAAAATAAATATATGAAAAAAACATCAGTATAATGTAATACCTGTTTTACTTGGTAATAAAGAAGAAGAGAAAATATGAGACCGTTGTCTCTCTCGTTTGTACAAAGACATAAAAGGGTGCTACTGAGTGCTGTTTTAAGTTCTTGGTTCCCGATTTATTTTTCTTGCAGATTGTGAGTCAGTTCGTCGGGTGGTGAAATTGTTCCTGCAAAGGTCGATAACACAACTTGATTTCCCGTGTAGATGTGAACGCTTTTTTAATTGATCAAGCTTAGATGGGTGAGGTTTCATCAAAGGCTCAGGATCAGCAACTAAATTAACCAGATACCTTTTTTTTAGAAGTTTGAAATTTTTACAATAAGATTTACAAGACATTAATGATAATAATAATAATAATACATTTTTATTTGTAAGCGCTTTTGCAGATGCTAAAAGACACTTTACAACAGTAAAATTACAAATAGAAAAAATAAAGAAAAACAAAACAAGATAAAAGAATCAAAGACAGACATAGTCAGACATCGAAGGCTAGTTTAAAAAGGTGGGTTTTGAGTTGTGATTTGAAGGTGGTGAAGTCTGTACAGTCTGTTGGATTTGGGGAGTGAGTTCTAGAGGGAGGGAGCAGCGACAGAAAAAATGCTCCGGCCCCCCAGGTTCGGTGCTTGGTCCGTGTAGGTGGGGAGAGGAGATTGCCTTCAGATGAGCAGCAAATTTGGCAGGAGGGGGTGTGGTGGTGAAGCAGGTCTGAGAGGTAGAAGGGGGCTTGGCTATTGAGAGCTTTGTGTGTGAGGAGGAGGATTTTCAACTGGATGCAGTGTGTGATGGGGAGCCAGTGCAGGTTTTGGAGGACGGTCTCTGGAGCGGGTGTGTGTGAGCAGGCAGGCGGCAGAGTTCTGGATGTATTGAAGTTCATGGAGGACTTTGGATGATGAGCCATAAAGGAGGCCATTGCAGTAATCTAATCTGGAAGCGATGAATGCATGGATGAGGGTTTCGGCAGCAGAGAAGGTGAGTGAGCGGTGGAGACGGGCGATGATGTGGTGATGCGACGTCCTGGTGATGTGGTTTATGTGGTGGTCAAACTTGAGCTGACTGTTAAAGATGATTCCAAGGTTGCGGATGTGTGGGGAGGGGGACAGGGTGCAGTAGTCGAAGGTGAGGCAGACGTTATTAGTGGATTTGGTACGGAGTGGGGGGCCGATGGTGATAATGTGTGATTTGTCACTGCTCAGTTGAAGGTAGTTTCTTTGAATCCAAGATCTAATTTCGCCGAGACAGTTGGTCAGCGTGGATTGGATGGTGTTGGTAATGGTTTTGTTGGCAATGTACAGCTGGATGTCGTCGGCGTAACAGTGGAATTCGAGGCCGTGACGGTGGATGATGTTGCCAAGAGGGAGCATGTAGAGAATGAAGAGGAGGGGACCAAGCACCGAGCCCTGGGGGACGCCTTGGGAGAGAGGAGCAGTGGAGGAGGTGCAATTGTTTACACTGATGAACTGGTGCTGGTTGGTGAGGTAGGAGTGAGTCCAGGAGAGTACTGTGCCAGTGATGTGGAGAGATGATTCCAGTCGGGAGAGCAGGATGGAGTGATGGAGCCGGGCAACTCTGTCGGCGTGATATCTCTTCATGCGCGCTAGCATGTTTGAGGTGTTACCCCTCGCTCCCACAGACAGTTTCGCAGAACACAAACGACAAATAGCTTGCGTCTTGATAACAACACGACCACTGCTAGTTCAGGTTTGTCCGCCATCAACACATGTGAGAGGTTATGCTGCATCCGAGTGCTCCTCGTAATTTTGACATGCGCGACCAAACCGCGGTTCAAGATGAGAAAACGAGTCACTAAACCGAACTCCTCTGAACCGCGGTTCAGCGGTTCGGTTCAAAACCGTTACACCCCTAGAAGTTAATATGTTGGGTGAAGTTGAGGCATTGCAGCAGTTCCAGGAATTCTGTGGCTGGTTTATTGTCAATGTGTAGATTGAAGTCGCCCAGGAGGACAACAGATGGTGAAAGGGAAGATAACTGGGTCAAAAAGTCAGCAAAACCAGAGAGGATCCTGTTGGCGTGGTTTGGTTTAGTGAAAAATAAACCAAGGGTTTTTTCCAGGTTTCAGTGAGACAGAGAAAGTCCATGTTATTGTCTGTTATGAATTTGTTAAGAATGAGGCTTTCTGTCGTTGAGAGCGCGGGTGTTGGATATGGCCACTTTCAGGTGACGTTGGTAAATAAGAGACATACATTAAACCATGAAGTGCAACCTGCCCCAAAGTGCAAACATGTCCATCTGATGTGTGAGGATTTCTGTTAATGCAGGATAATTACTGTTCTTGTGTGTGATTGCTGACGTTGCCGGTCTTTGCTTCTGTAAATACAAACTTTTGCAGCACCTGGGCATGTCCATACAATTATTAAAATTCCAACTTCCACATCAACTCGTACTTGCAAACCACAGACTCACGTGACCTCCATCTCATTTGCGTTTCTATCTTCTCCTAACAAGTATTTAATGTCTTCTAGGCTGCAGGCGACACTTTTCAACTTTCTGAGTGCTGCGTTTAAGTCACTGTTCTCCTGATGAAGGTGTGTTGCTCTGTGGGTACTTGCTTTTCATAATTATCATCTGTGCTTCAGTGGGAGAACACACGTTTATTCATCGGGCTGATTTATGTTTTTACTTTAAATCTAGCATTTCATGGATAAGTTGAAGAAGTTATGTCGGCAAGGTAATGAGATTCATCTTATACAATGATTACGAGTCAGAAATCAAAGGTGCCAATGAGGAGATATGTGGATGAAGGTGAAGCCAAGAGCAGGAGCACTTACATGCAGCAAGAGGAACAGATTTCCATCTGTAAAGATAAAATATAATAAACTTGGACTTAAAAAAACTTAAATTTCCTCAAAGAGGCAACGTGCTTTGTGACACAAAAACATAAACACATTTAAAATAATCAAACAAACATCATCTTCAAGTTGTCACATCATCATAATTCATCCGAACTAAAATTGTATATACTCAAATTCCTTTAACCCAGTATGTCCAGAATAATGAAGTATATTGTACACCCTTTGCGTATTCATGTTATCTCAGGCCTCTTTGTAATCCGTTGGGTGATTGCCATGGGAACGAATGAGGTTTATTTTGAGTCCATCACTCGTTTTTGACGAACACCATGAAAAACGAATGATACAACATCGGTTATTTGCAGGGGGGGTGGAAGCTTCACCCTGGTAACGAGCCTTGTAACGAGCCTTGTAACGAGCCCGATCCTCGCTGACCGCTTAGCGGCAGCAAACCCGCGCGGACACGTGCCACGGACGAAGCCGCAAACACACGTGGACTGCAAAACGACTGCTGCTTTGTGTGTGTGTGTGTGTGTGTGTGTGTGTGTGTGTGTGTGTGTGTGTGTGTGTGTTGCTGTTCGCCTCACGAGGACGCGCTTTGCCTGACGTCAGCGGGCGCCCCACGTGGTGCGAACACCTCCCACTGAGTGACGGCGGCGGTCGTCATGACGACAGCAAGCTCTACACACCAGCCAATGATCGTCCGCGCGGTCCCAGGCGTCCGGAAATCGGCGAAAACGTGATATTTTTTGATTTGCATTTTAAATCTAATTCAATTTTGGTTTTACCCGACGAACTAACCGACAAAACCACCAAAGTGACCATCGTCAACGCTAGAAAGGTTTGAATCACCTCAATGTTAATTTATAGACTTATCCTAGCTGAGAGTGTGTGTTTGCGGCGGACGCCTCGGTGTGCTGTCTGGTGCCAGCCACTGTATATACTGTTATCAACTGACCTGATATCAACATCTTTAAGGGTTCATGCTGTGAAGGCGGAAAGGGAAAGCCACCATGTCTGATGTGCTTAAAGACAAATCCCAGAGGAGGGAGAGGAAGACCAGCAAGGCGCCCTCGGAGGCCAGCCATGGAGTCAGAGGCAAAGACGCCGCGGGCAGGACCAAGGAGTGAGCGCAGCAGCCCGGCATCCGCACAGCATCCAACCCCTTGATCGTTGTTGACCTGCGCTCATCCGTGTTGCCTCTGATGTTATCTCATCTTTCATTAGTTTGACATGCTGGCGTCGTTAACGCCGTAAACGGAGGTCACGGGTGGAGGGTCGTTCTGTTGGCGAAGCGCCGCGCTGATGAGGAACCCCCTGACTGTGTCCTCACCCTGGTCTTGTCTTTCAGCTCCGTCAGCACCGTGTCCTGCTTTGATGAACTGGGACACCATGACGAAAACACGCGGCTGCTCGTAACAACTGAGAACACCTACCAGATGGGTGAAGTAACACGCATTTTCGACGCAGCGTCGTCACCTTGCAGGCGGGCGACGTTGTTGCGCAACGCCGACTCCAGATTGATGGAGGCCATTCATTTCCGCCTCTGTCAAACCTTTGCAGAATTTTTTTTTGCCAAAGCTCTGATTTCAGTCATAATATTTCTAAAGGAAGTCTCCAGCGCCCTCTCACTCTTTGTCGAGGACAGGAAATATGTTAAAGTGCCAAACAGTCTGATGCAATATTAATAGCATACAAGCTTTCGGGTTCCAAGCTCAAACGCAGACATCAAAAAGATGCTGAAATCCTTTTTAAACACCAAAGCAATTGACCAAAAGCATTTTTTTTTCTCTTTTGTTTGACCACAGGTCCATACAAGCGCTTCCCCGTCCCTGCTGTTGTGGACATTCTGAAGGATGTCCTCACCACTTACCTCCAAGAGGAGAGATACGAAGTGGAGTGGTCTCGACAAATGGCAAAAACTTTATGCGAGGTAAACAGAAACCCGGGCAAATCAAAGCCTTGCGAAGCCTCGTGCGCCCTCTTGCGCCCGGAGTGATCGTTTTGGATGGTCTCTCTCAGGTGATAAGAGCTCGCGTGAAGGACCTCATGATCCCTCGATACAAGACTGTCACGCTGGTTCACATCGGGCAGCTCGCCGGACAGAGCATGCAGATCAGCAGCCGCTGCCTTTGGGACGCGTCGAGCGACACCTTCGCCTCGTATTCGTTCGAGAACAGCTCTCTGTACGGCGTGGCCACTGTCTACGCTGTTTACTTTGAGTGAGGTGCAGACGCTGGCATGGACTCAGCTGCTCAATCCTAACCAAGTCTCACTGTTATGAGAAGACCATTCATCTGTGCTTTAAGCCTTGCATAGAATTAAAAAACAAGTGTTTGTAACCAAACGTTATTGTGGGTTTTTTTTTTAATCTTATTGATTTTATTTGTGCTTGGCATGAAAAATGAAATCAGATTATACTAATAAATCACATGAGATGACCTCCTTGGGTTGTTCCTGCTTCAGCACAGCATGGACAGCTCGCTCCTTTGACAGCCCACTTGACAACACGCCGATAATAAAGCCTGATTCTGGTCTCGCCAACGACGCTCCATCAGATATGCCGGCTTCTGGGTTGGATCCCAGCCCCCTGCTAAAAGATATCAGCCTTCGTTTAGTAGCGTCTGTTATTATAAAAATCAGTGGTGCTGTTAACAGCAGAGGCAACAACAAATTCAAGTCCGTTTACCCGTTAAAGCCTCCCGGTCTCCTGTCAGCCTTCTCCAGCGGGATCCTCCACATGTGTACACCACCGCCCGCAGCAACGCCCGGCCACACAGCCGCAGCGCGTGCGTGTTATCCTGTGTCTGAACCTGGGCTGCACCCCACACGCACAGCAGCATTGCTATCAAGAGTGGGGGTCTCATGGAGCCACGGGGTCAGGGACTGCGATGCCTCAAACACAAACACCGTTGTTGTCATGAACAGCTCGAACCCGATGAGCCCTTTTATACCAAGTCTCCTGTGATGTCACACGAAAGGTCAGTCTTTTAACAACGGATGTCCATCCGGCCATTTATGATATGTATGGGAATCTAGACCATTAACAGGATGGCAAAAGATAATATTTTAAATGTGAAGGAGAAAGAATTGCTCTTTTGCATCTAAACTGCAATGATTTTATTGCCTAATGGATTGCCTAATGGATCATTTGGGATTTCCTTCCCATGACAAGCGGAGGTGATGACTCTCTACATAGCAACATAGTGGAGCTTGTGGCCACTATCATGAACATAAATCAGTGATTCTGAGAAGACGCGGCTGCATTTAATGGTTGACTTGTCATCAAATTGTACTCTTTAATGGAACTGAGCTGATCTGACAACAGCCATTACCGGCCGGAGGGTCAAAGACGGGGGCGACGGTGACTTCCGCATCCTAAATCCAAAATATTGTTTCATATCTTTCTGCTGCAAGAGTTCAAGCTGATTGCAGTTGTCATGCATTATTTTGAACTTGTGTCTGTCACTTGTGATGACCAGGGACTTTGATTTTGGTCAAACTGACTTTTTTTTCTAAACTGAAGGACGAATCTCGACTTTTTTTTAAAATCTCAACTCGTCATAGTAAGAAAAGTACAAGGACGACTAATTTGTGATCTATGAAGTGGGAAAACCAATCATAGTAAGAAGGTAAACTATTCTGAAAAACATTGTGTCACTGAGACTCCTGCAGCAAAAGCCAAATACAACATCACAACAGAATATTTGAGCGCGTTCACGACACAAAAGTTCGTACCTGCTGTTTCACGCTATAAAAAATGAAATCCACCATGTTGTGGAGGTGTCAGGAAACAGCCTGTTACCAGCTGATTACTCAGTTGCATCAAGAAGCGTGCTGATGTCGCATTTCTCAAATGCGAGCACATCATCACTATGCAAAAAAACTTTGGTTTCCATGTCTTCCAACTTCGACCTGCCTGTCCAGGTGAGCAGGACGCTTCACAATAAAACATTGTGTTGGATTTGTTGCAGTATGCTCATAAACAGTTCTAGTGCAGCTTCTTGTGTGCTCATTGTGAAAAAAAAAGATAAAAAAATGAACAGCACCCAGTTTTGCCTGGGTAAAAGAAGTACAGCTTGAATAAGAGAAAATATATGTAACAAAGCGTTTGAATGTATGGGATCACTTGGGAATATGTTGTAGGAAGTGAAGTCTTCCTAAAACCGAATGTTGTTGCTCTCCTCAGGTCTGACCTACATTTTCAGGATGTGTTTCCCATTTGTTTTCATTGGGTATGGTCCAGTATTATTTCCTCTAGCGTATCACGTGAAATGACAGATCACAGAAAATTTTTGCAACACGGAATAAAATAAAAAAAAACATTTCACTGTACACATCCCTTACTAATCTTTTAACATATGATTATGTTTGATTCCTTCGTATCAAATGACATGTGCTTAAATAAATGGTGTTGAACTTTAAAAAAAAAAAAAAAAAAACAACCCACCAACATTGTTTAGATCTATACGTATACATCCGATTGTTTTCCCCCCGTAGCTATAATATAACACCACATTTAAATCTTCGCCTGCCATGGCAGCGTCTCATCCCCACACTGCAGGTGGGCGGGGCTCTTCATCCGGGAACTTCCGTAACCCCTGATGTGACCCTGCAGGATTGCAAACATGGCGGAGGTAAGAAAGTGAAGTAAATAATCGGAAAAAAAAAATAATTTTGTCCAGCAAAGATATTACGTTCAGTCGAATATACTTATTGTGTGTTGTTGTAATTGAAATATGTTAAATTATGAAAGAGCTGTTTGCGTTACTACATAGTTGCTATTTCTTTAGCCTAGCATGTTTAGTAAACTTCGGATTTAGCTAACGTTAGCTGCGCTAGCCCCGACGGAAGGTAGCTGTGGCGTTAGCGACGTTGCTGCTTGATGTCGGAACGCTAATTTTTTTTTCTCTCCATATTTATGAATGCGATCAGATTCATAGTGGGAGCGCGACGTGACGACATTGTTATTCATTGTTGCTCGGTCGTCATTCACAGGCGGAAGATACCAAGCGTAACTTGGAGGCATTAGCTCAACATATAAATGAATTTAGCTCTCAACTTCGCATATAAGTAGACGCTAGTCAGATCAGTAAATGAACTTGGTAAGCGCTTTCCCTATCCGGGGCACCGCGATTGAATCCAGGCGGTTAATATTTGGTAATCGAAGTTTCGAGATGCTACTTTGAATTTAAGTGCAGGAAGTGGTGACCATGTTCTGTATTTCTAGACTAGTTGAACTGCACACTGGGCGATAAGGGCGCAGGGTCAGGCGCGCATTTTGCGAATTTCCATTTCCGTCTCATGGGAAGAGAAACTTGATTAAATCTGTATATATCTCGAACTGCTTGTAATTGTACATATAGTCTCATATTTGATTCTGAAGCTTGTTTGGTGACTTTATATTTCCTTTTTTTTCTGTTTTCCAGTCCTCCCTCGGGAATACGAGCCCAGGTTTGAGCCCTTTCTTGATTTTATTTATATTTTTGGTGCCTAACATGGGCTGGAAAGTCAGTCAAGTTAAAACTATACACTCACTTACACACTAATAATAAGGTTTTATGTGCAAATGAGAAAAGTATAATTACAGACAAATGGTTTATCATCCACCAAAAGCCAAATTGATGGATATTTTCGACAGTCTAACATTGGAGAGCAATAAAATAAATATGAATGCAGAAATATGTAAACATTCTCAGATGGATGCTTTCTTACATAGTGACAATAAAAGGCGTAAAATATAGTTTCACATATAAGGATTAGAAACGATTATGGGAAATTTGATGGGATTTTGTTCAAGAATATCTCGAAATATTTTATCCAGTATATTACTGAAATTATCTATAGAATCAGTGAATAAATTTTGGTTGGATTTATTGGCATATTAAAGAATAATTCATTAATTTCATTAAAATTTTTCATCAGCCCCCATTTCAGATGCAAGGAACTTCATTCTTGCTCTGCTGAAATGTATATTGAATACCTTTTGGCTTTCAGAGTTGTTTGGACAAAACAGACAAATCTAAGGCTTTAACTGGGGCTCTGGAAAACTTGTGATTTTTTTTTTAAGTCATCAATGACTAGATTTATTGGCTTCAACCTTAGTTTAGCTTTATTCTAATTTTTAATTGCTTGTACAACCATCTCAATCATGACCCATATTTTGCTTGTGTGTTATTAGGAGGTTCAGCAGGTTCTGATGACCATGATTTCGACCCATCAGCAGACATGCTTGTCCATGACTTTGATGATGAACGCACACTGGAGGAAGAGGAAATGTTGGCAGCAGCCGATGAGACCAACGCCAATGAGATAGAGGATCTCGCACGTGTAAGATTTTAGGCTTCCGGCGCATTTTTGTTGATGCTGTTTATCTCAAGATTTTCACCGTACGGCATTGTGATGTTATCTGACATCAGGAAGGAGAGATGCCCATACATGAGCTGCTGAGTCTCTACGGTTATGGTGGCGGTTCACCAGCAGAAGAGGATGAAGAGGAGGAAGAAGAACCGGAGGAAGAAGATGATGATGATGAAGAGGATGATGAAGATGATCTGGACAATGATGAAAGCAGCAGAAGCACTGGCGAGCTGAAAAGAAATGAGGTACGTATGTTGGTTCTTCACAAGTTCATTTACAGTGGTATGGTTTCCCAATTTAACAAAGTTATGTTGGCAGTTTTTTAATTTGTGTGTGTTTTTCAGGGGGAAGGAGTTAAGAACTCATCTGCACAGGGGGCAGAAGCCCAGGCAGCGTCTGAGGGTCGCACACGGTCAGTTAGGTCCCTTGGCACAGCAGAACTTATTCGTCCCCAGAAACTCAAGTACTTTGAAAGTAAGTGCCATTTAATTGCATGTTCATTCTTCTCTTTCTGTATTTTTACAAAAGAACCTTGTGTCGGGATGTCAATATTTCAAAATGGTATAAATGATGTTGAATAAGTGTGAGGTTTCTCATTTTATTTCTCAGGTAATAATGATGCAGAGGAGGAGTCAGATGAAGATGAAGATTATGTTCCATCTGAAGACTGGAAAAAGGTATTTCATAGTCTTGGTTGTCAGCATCCCACTCGTTTGCTTTCAGAGTACGACTGGATTTATTCAGCAAAAACCGTATTGAAAACATGAAAAGTAGTGGACCCGCAGTCGAATCCGATGGTGCACAATCTAGAATGTTTCTTATTTTGTGATGAGAAACCTTGAAATAAGAAAAAAAAAACATTCTAACCCCTTAAGTGATTGTCATGATTAATGGTAACTGAGATCCAGAAGCAGAAGAATAGAAAGCTGAAAGAAGTGAATCTACTATTTCATCGTAGTTGCTATGCCTTGCTCCGAGTGTAACTTATCAAAGAAGATACTTTTGATCAAGCAGGATTCATCTAAGGAGCTACAGGTTTTATTGCCAGTCTGTGTTTGATGAGGTCAGTGGTGTTCAGAAATGCCATGCTGCTTCACCTGCAGTTGTTAAAAGCAGAATTCACTGTTGTGACTGAAATACTGGGGTGGGCTGCATAAGTGTCACCGCTCTTCTCCTCAGTGAAAATATTGAATGGAAAAAAAGTCACCCAGTACAAATCCAGAGTGAGCCCAAAAGAGATCTGATTGTTGAGAGGTCTCATAATCCAAAATAAAGACTGGACAGGCAGAAAAGTTAAATTGAAAGTCAAATGTGTGAAAACACTTTTAAAGTGTGATAGTTTGTTCCAAAAAAAAAAAAATTTAAATTCTCTCATCTGATCCATATTTTGCATTAATTTCTGAACAATGAAACTCTGTCTACTCTCAGTCTAAATGGTGTGTTTTCTTCTTACAGGAGATCATGGTGGGATCAATGTATCAGGCAGAAACCCCAGTTGGCCTATGTAAATATAAAGATAATGAAAAAGGTAAGCAGGCTTTTGCTTTTTTAAAGCCATTAAAATGTAGATTCAGTCTGGATCCAAATGAGCCAGATTTTCTTTTTCTTTGAATTTCTTCTGTAGTTTATGAAAATGATGACCAGCTATTGTGGAACCCCGAGTGTCTTCCTGAGGGCAAAGTGGTGGAGTTCTTGACTGAGGCATCGAGGCGAACGGGCGATGAGAAGGGAGTTGATGCAATACCAGAAGGCTCTCATATCAAAGACAATGAACAGGTGAGAGCAGCACATCTGCAGCTTGTACTAAAAGTTGAGGTTGGCCATATTTTGTATTATTCCAAATTCTCATGGAAAGACTAGAACCAGCAATGAATTTATCCTTTCGACAAGTATTACCATGTGGAGCTAAAGCTGTAGATAATCTGATTACCGTAATGACGTACATCCTGTTTAACTGCCTTGAAGGTATTTGTTTCCTTTTATATTGCAGTCATGTTTCTATCTTGTATCATCAAGCCTGCAAATGGTTGACAATTTTGTTATGATGCACAGCGCTGACTGTATGCTGTAACATGTCAAGAGGCCACATGTTACAAACTGCTGTGAAACCCCCAACTGAATCACATCCTCCTAAAGCGCCGTGAACCTGTTCAGAGAGTTAGGAAGAAAAAACAATGACAAGTCTTAATCGGAAAAGGCGTTATTTGGATGTTAGGAATATGGAACAGAATATGCTGCTGACATGCTGCATCTAATTCTGAGTATTCATCCAGGGTGGCAAGAATGGGCACAGACAATGATGATCTCATTTTTTGAGAAAGGCAAACTAATGTAGAGAATTATCACACAGATTTTGGACTCAGTTTGCAATTCCCAACAATTGTATTGTTACTGACTTTCGGCTGGTATGAACAGATTGTCTGGTGAAATGCTCCATTGGTGTGAGGGGTTTACATACATGATGTTAATGTTATTCACTGGGCTGGAGTCTCCTTGATTTCACAATGTGAAGTCAAACGTGTTTGGTTATGATCGCGTGTTTGACATTTTGAAATCCTGTGGCATGAAAAGAGCAGCAATGAAATATTGAGCAGAGACACACGACGGCTAACGAGAGTCAGCCGACCAGGACACATACTGTACCTGATGTCACAAACAATTAAACTTCAGCTTAAGGTCAGTCATTTCCAGGTGGAGCTGCAAAAATGCACAAGTCATGTTGATTCCATGACGTCCTCCACA
>CAAKHG010031775.1:17340-34632 GCA_901007715.1 Dactylopterus volitans | reverse complement strand
GTACTTGAGGGTAATTTGCTTCCCGCCGCTGTGGCCGCGTCCTGCTCCCCTCAGCAGTGGGAAAAAGAGCCGGGGAGGCGCGTAGGGAGGGCGGAGGAGGGGGAGTGGGTGGGGGGTGGGGGTGGTGGTGGTGATGGTGGGGGGCGGGGGGGGTCTGCTGCTGCCGCTGCTGCTGCAGGAGGCGGCAAAGGCGCACACTTGTCTGGAGAACAGGTCCACTTCAGAGAGAGAGGCGAGGAGAGAGAGAGAGAGAGAGAGAGAGAGAGAGAGTGAGTGGCATGAACCATGGCAGTGGCGCAGACTCGGGCTGGTAACGCGTTACTCTTCCCAGATCTGAGAATCCCATCACTCAGACTCAGGGGTGTTAGAAACCAACGAACTAACTCTCCTGGCTAAAGGGATGGATATGTAGGAAATGTGCACCCTGCATGTTTCTCACCGGCTCTGGACAAAAAAAAACAAAACAAACAAAAAAACAAACAAAAATGTGCATAAATGTGCCGTGTGGGAGCTTCCCTGCAGCTTATTGTTGAAGCCGCTTGATTGTTGCACTTTTTTTTTTTTGAATGATGTCCAAGACCCCGGATGTCCAGACATGATGGGAGCCGCGCGCCGCTCGCGCTCACGTGGGCAGCTCCAGCAGGTGCAGGGAGCCGGCTACAACCTGGGAGAGGTCAACTCCTGCAGCCTGATATTAAAGGGGAATTCCTTAAAGTCTGCCGGGAGGCTGCAGCGAGGGGGACCGTCATCCCCCTTGAGACCCTACAGATGGTAAATCGCTCTGTCACAATAGGCACAATCAATGATTACATGCATGAACGTAACGGACAAAAACAAGAGCTCCGGGAGCGGATCCTGAGGGTCCTAAAGCCCGCGGGGTTGTGATCTGGAAGTGGGTGGGGGAGGTGTGTGGTGGGAGGGGGGGGTTGTGTGGGAGGGGGGGCAAACTGTGTGACATGATGATGATGATGATGATGATCACTATGAGCATCAGCCAAAGTGTCCTTGAGCGGTGCGCCAAACTGCTGTTTGCTGGTAAATTAATCTGCACGTGTGCCAAATGCAGAGGCTGGACAAAGTTAACAGAGGCGATCCGCAAGAACTGAGAGGCTTCGTAGATTGGAAAAGAAAAAAAAAAAAACTTCATTCATCGCTCCATCATTCATTTCTACTTCACGCAAAACGCCAGAAACATGTCCTCAGGACTTGCAGATTATCACCTGGACGGCGAGGAAACTACAGCTGGCGTCTTTCACCGTATTAGGCCGCAGTCGCATGATCCACCAAAGCAAATTCTGAAGATGAATCAGCAATGAAAATAACCGTTAGCTGCAGGCACGCTAACGATGGCAGCGCCGCATTAGGCGGCAAATTTGGATGTGAGATTTTCATTGCACGTCTTTTAGGGTCTTTTTCGCAAGTGCTGGCGATGATTAGAGATCATTTATCTCTGCAAATGTCTTTAAAAAAAACAACAAAAAACCCTCCATGTTCTGTTATGTTTTGCAACCGATGCGGCAGAAATTTCAAGTCACAACTGTTTTCTTTCTATTTAATAACTATCACTGGCTTTTCTGTTGTCTTAAATACTCAAATTGCATATTATGAAATATATCTTGAAGCATACGTGCGCTGGACCTTCTTAATCTGACTGCAAATTATGAAGTTCACCACGTTTCTTGCTGGCTCATCAGTCTTAAAATGCCGCCGTCTGTCCCTGAATAAGAATCGTGCCAGTTTAACTATTGACTCAGTGAAGGGAATGGAATTCAGTGAAAATTAGAGACATGTGAAATTATAAACCAGATGCTCATCATGCCACCTCTTTAAGCCTTAATGGAGAAAAGGTTCCTCGGGTTAGTTTCCTGGTCATTTCCGGCGGAACAACATTGAAGATTGTCAGTGAGGAATTCCGCAATTAATGTTAAAGACGACCTACTTGTTGCTGCCGGTTATTTCGTTGCCAAAACACACGATTTGCTAAGCGACGAAACAAGGTGGTTTTCCTGCCACTGTCTGGAAAGTGCGGCGAACGCGGTGATCTTATGAAGGTGGCTCACTGGTCAGTTTAGGACTATCAGGTTAATGGCAATGACCTGCGGGGCAGCTGACAGCTTGACCCGGCCCTGCGTGATGCATTCAGGGCCACCGGTGCATCAGAGCGCGAGGGCTCCCCGCGGTCCGGGGGACACGGAGTGACGGCTCTCCTCTTTCATGCCCGTTCAGGAGTAATGGGGAAACAATGGGATCGCCGCCCGAGGGTTGGCCTGTGTTTGTAGCCTGTGTTTTTGTCTTGCACTAAGTGTTTACTCAAAACACACCGGCCCCTCTGAGAATGAGGTCAGCTCACCCCTCTAATCTCCTCCGCAGGCAGAGACACAGCGCCCACCCCGCCCCTCCGACCCCGAGCCCCCCAGCCCTGCACCCCAAGAACAAGCACGTCACCCAGAGTGACCCTCTGGCCAAACAGAGGAAGCTGCTGTCAGCCATGCTTAGCCGAGACGTAGCATCGGTGTCCTGCCAGAGACTTTTGTTTTCCCAGTGAAACTTCAACCTGGACGGGGTCGAGTGTCCAGACTGTCAGTTGCCCTGCCAACAGTCAGTCAGTCAGTCAGTCAGTCAGTCAGTCAGTCAGTCAGTCGGAGACAACGTGCACAAGTTCCCACATTATAACCTCTGAGAACGTGACAGAAGAGATGTAATGAAATGGCAATCCATTGTCATGTTACACATATTCATTTGCAATGCTTGTGTGTGTGTGTGTGTGTGTGTGTGTGTGTGTGTGTGTGTGTGTGTGTGTGTGTGTGTGTGTGTGTGTGTGTGTGTGTGTGTGCGTGTGTGTGTGTGTGTGTGTGTGTGTGTGTGCGTGTGTGTGCGTGCGTGCGTATACGGGACCTGGAGTGCTTATGCCTCCGCACCGGTGACAGTCATGGCAAGAGGCAACGTGTGATTAGGTTCTCGGCCCGTCCGCACGGTCGTTAGCGCGTCCCATTCTTGTGAATCCAATATCTCAGGGATGCTTATGGGGAGGAGCACTGGCACAAATTCCCGCTCTGACTCAGCGACGGACTAGATTGGATTTTGGCGGCACGGGGTCAAGGCCACTGCGCAACACGTTCAGGCTGCAATTCATGCGCCGGGGCATGGATGTGAACTGCCACTTGACGTCCACCAGACAGTGCTTCTGGTCATGGCGTGATCTGACATGTGACATGTGTTTGGAGTCTGGACAGATGAAGAAGGAGTTCAAGCGGCTGTGTTAAAGGGTCAGTTCACTCAAAATCACAATCGAATCAGTGGAGTTACACTTGAAGCCAAGTGGTGTTTAAACCACATGGACAAATTAGGTTTAATTTTCAAGTACATCACAAATACATCACAATTCCGATCTGGTGCGTTAAAAAAAAAAAAAAAAGTTGTGATAAAACAATAACTGAGACTTAAAGGAGCATTCACTTTTTTTTTTTAATTCACAATCAACTACTTAGAGTGAGTTTTGGTCAATATTGCTCAGGCATAAATGCGCCCGCAGTCCCATGACGCCATCTCTCCTTCTACATGGCAGACAACTTCTCTGGACCTCCATTGTCCTGGAGGATCACAGAGCAGCCAGTCTTCAAGGTCCGGAGGGGTCAGCAGCTCGGACCTTTGACAAACCTTTGTCCACACCAAAGCCTCTGGTCTGAGGCCGGGTCAAGCCTTTTCAGTGCCGGAGCAAAAGTCTTTTTAATAGCTGATTGAGTGTAAAAGAGCTTAATTTCCAAAGGGGTTCTCATTGACTTTGTATGTGTCTCAGCAGGCACATGGTTTCCCCTCAAGATGGACTTCAGACTAAGTCCTAAGTCAAGTTATCTGAATATGCATTTAGTTTTCGCATTGACCTTTCAGAGGTTATCCAGATGGATAAATATTACGTATATTCCTGGTATGTCAATGAGTGTTGCATGAAGATATAATCAAATACACTTTGGAATTAATTTTTTAAAAATGGAGAAGCGGTGTATCCAAAAAAATAAACCGGAATTACAAGATTGTAAAATGTTATCCATCTTCTAAGCAAGACAGAAATATCTAAGTTAAAAAAAAATAAAGTTCATGTATGAAGTAACCTCAGCAACCCAGCACCTTTGGACCGAAGCGATGACGGGGCCCAGCCTTCGTTACGCTGCTCGGAAAAATTAGAATAATGGACTATGAAAGAAAGAGAGATCCAAAGAAAGAGACAAGGGAAGAAAGAGGGTCTTTGGGAAAAGAAGAATTAGATAGGAAGAGAGGGAGGAATAAGGGAGGGAAACAGTGGAATGGAGACAAAATAAGAAGGAGAGAAGAGAGCGAGGGGGCAGTAGTGGTGTGATGTGAGTGTTATCATCAGCTCTCATTCTCAGCATGGAATCTATAATGGGAAAATCAACCTCTCTGACTCCTGTGTAATTGGATTTGCCGGGTCTCGTGCTGAATCAGAGCCCAGTGGGTAGCACAAAGCTTGTTAAGATTGGACAAGCATTGCTGGGCCAGGGGAGAGGTGGGGCAACAACCAAGGTAACCTTGACAACTTTTCTGGAGTGAACAGTGAATAATTCAAGCGGGATCGAACACTCAACTGGTGGTCACCCGTAATAGAAAAGTGACTGAGAGCTTTCCGGCATTCGATCAATCCATGAGTTGGAGTGCAATCTGATATTTTGTCATGTGTGTGTCACCGCCGGAGCGAAGAAAGTGGACACCTGTGTTTCCTTGGAGGATGTGTGTATTTAAGTGACTGTTACCAGGTTACAGAGGTAAACACTCCCCACCCTGTCTCTCAGCGGAAGGTGCAACGGCTTTAAGGAATGTGGATTGTTGAGCACGTCGTCTCAAGAAAGTACATTTCTAATCTCAAATCCAAACCTAGCTTGCCCGCTAGCAGACATGAGCAACCTCGAGACAAAGTTCTCACCAGTTTCCCCTCTTTGAGTTAAGAAATTATCAAGCAGCAAGCGTATATTTGCTTAAGGATAAAAGAACGATTCACGCGCTGTTGTTCTGCGTCTGTGTGCGAGCTTCACTTGTCACTGCTGCCTCAGTTCCAGACTGAATTATTTCTGGTCATCTCTGGATCGCCATAAAATCATGAAACCTCACATTTGAACACCATCAAATGTTCAAAGGCCAGAACAGTGGCACATTAGCAAACACTCGCAAAACTAATCTGACATTTCAAGTGTGAGTAACTAAAATCGTTTTAAGTAAAAGCTGCCGAATGTTTTTTCTTCACGTAGTAAACATCTTTTGCATTGTCACTCTTAGCATGTCAGCACCCAGTTGTTAGCGTTTAGCTTAAAGCACCCAACCCCCCCGTGCCCAAGAGCAGCCTCACTGACCTGCAAACACTGTTGTAAACCTTTAACATCAATAGCCCCTTTTTTGGGGGGGGAAAGAAAATATTCATTCGGCGATGCTTTATCTAATATGGAAGCACGTCTTTTCAGGGACGCCCAGATCACACTCATGTGGATGTGGCCCGTCGCGGCCAGCCAAAGCCTGATCTGCTGGCCACTGAGAAGCTCCACTGGAGCAGTTGGGGCTCCAGGACCTGCTCAAGGGGAACCATTTCGACATTGTTCTGCACTTGCTAAGAATAGATTAAAATTAAGATCTAAGGCTCACCGCAGACCTAAAGCTCTTGTACTTAAACGTTTAGGGTTTTTTTTGGTTTTTTTTGTAAAAGGAAATTGCGTCTGCGTCAATCACGTGTCATTTTACAAATGCTCTGATCGCCGGGCGTCCAACCTGTGGCGTTCTCCTGCGAGGCGTTCTAGTAATAAAGCAGCGGTTAATGGGTTTCGAGTAATGTATCAAAGATCTGATTGGGTCCGCGCCAGCAGGGACCGGGGGACTGGGTTCTGTTTGGCGTGCCGTTGGTCGTGATGTCATGGGCCTTCGTGCAAGGCAGGGAGAAAGGAGGGACGGGTGGACGGGTGGGGGGGGTCAGTTGGTTTGCTTTGTATCTTGTTTCTGTATCGTTACGTTACACTCAGCAGAGCAGTAGATACCCAGGTAAGAACTGAATAAGATCTCTCTGTCCCTCCACCTCCCACCACATGAATGATTAAGCACCCGGCCTGCGGTGCCCTGATCCTGGGTCAGGATGGTGTGGAGGCGCTTATGTGAGCACGGGCGTCCACGCAGCGCCACGACACCTGTAGTAGTGCAGCATGCTGGATTGAGGCGACGGGGAGGAGGACGACAGATGCGTTTTTATATCAGTATCACACATGCTGGACGTTTGCCAACCAACTTCCCTCTCAGCTCTCTGATTGCCCCCATGCAAACAGACACAGGAGGAAACGCTTCTCTCATCTGACTTCCCTGGAGACGTTGGCCAGTTTGGATCCCGCTTGAGGTTTTCCGTCTGACAACAGGATAATACAACTAAGGAAATGCAGGTTTGTGGGTTTGAATCGGGTTTTCAAGATCGCGCTGCGTGATTCTCCTTGTGGAGGGGCTCGGCACGTTTGGGGTTTGGCGCAGTTCCGCTTGGCCGGGTGCTTTCCAAGAGTTTTAAAGCTGATAGAACAAGTTTTGCAGGCATGAGGAAGATGCATTTGGCAGGATCTGTGTAAAGGGAGATAAACTTCCCTGTTATGCTGTTGATCAGTTGCTCAAACAGCGGCAGCTTCCCCCCCCTCCCTCACTCCTCCGAGGCAGGTTCTGCTCCTCAAACAGATGAGGTCACTCAGTCTCAGGCAACACTGACACTCTAGACCCAGATGAGGGACCATCTCTTAATTAAAATACAATTGGTTGTGCTCTGTGGTAGCGAGGCAATTCATCCGATCTGACAATGGTTCACTGGATTCATTACATTTTTTTTTTTCCACCCACTTTGCATCACATCTGGCTGTGGGTTGTTTTTGGTCAGAACTAGAGTAGCAATCCGGTCCACCTTCTGTTGGATCGCGCAAGGCTACAAATGCGGGGAAGCATTGGGGAAAACTCGCAGTTTCTCGTGCGGTTCGGGGACATCCATCTCGGCGTTCAGCTTTTCTAACACATTAAAAAATACCTGCAGGAAGCCAACACCGAGAGCACAACCAGCCTTCAGATGTCCACGGTGCGCTGAATGAAAACCTGGAGCATTTGCATTATTATGAAAACCGAATTCATGAATCCTCCTCTTGACAGGAGCTTATCTGTCCATGTTATTACTTGTAATACTGTATGGCAGATCCCCAAGTCACGCTGTCCCAGCATATTGTCTGTCTGCGCTGCCCCGAGAGAAGTTTGTTCCCATGAAGAAAGGGGGTGTCATAGATACCCCACACCAGCACTACGACCATCACAGCGCCAGATTGATTCTGACGTCCCAAAAAGAGTTCCTTCAATGATATTGTTCACCTGTCTCATTGGCTTAAAGTGGGTGGGTGGGGTGCTAAGGGAAGGGGGTCGGATGAGGGTTATTGGTGGGGACTTGGGCTGAGGAGGTAGAGGGGCATTGTTGGGGAGAGGGGGCGAGAGCATTGAGGGTTCAGGGCTGACAGGTGGGAAAAAAAAAAAAACCCTCATCTGACTAGCCTCCTCCATCCTTCCACTGGGCCCCGTGTGAGCAAGTAATGAAGTCCAAATTACAGCACAGGATTGCTTAGAACAAGCCTCTATTGTTCGCCCCCGGGGCACACTAAATGAGTGTCACAGCAAGCAGCGGGGCACAGACCGTTACTGCACTATTTAGTCTGCCCCGTTGTCTCAAGACGGCCCTGTTTCAGAGGTTCTCAGATCAGACAAATACTGCTCCCCTCCTCCCCCGTCCTGCGCCTTCACCCTTCCTCTGTACAGCCAACCCCCTCCCCTCCAAAACTCCTCACCCCAAAATAGGCCAAATCTCCTCTATTGTGTTTCGACTGCCTAGTGTGAAATTCACTGTGACGTTAAATGTTTTCTAATGAATAATTACTGAATGGATATGCAGGGGGAATATGTGTAATGGATTGTAGACTGCATTTTAAAGACGTCTTTTTTGTCTCTGCTCCGTGGTATTTACAGGACAAAAACACTTGGCCTTTCTCAGAAGAAATGAGGGCCATAGGCGGAGGATGGGGGCAGGGGAAGGGGGAAGGGGGGTGGCGGGGGCTGGACGAAGGGCTTTGTGTCAATTAGATCCAATGGATTATCTTTTTTAATGTTTTTACAGAGAGAATTGAGAATCAAAGGACTTCTGCTTCCAAAGGAGAGGGGGAAAAAAAATACAAAACCAACAAAAGCTGTGAAAACCTTTGGTCTAACTGTTGGTGCTGAGAATGCAAAACAGAGCGGTGGAATTTTTCCCACTATGCCTCTTAAATGTGCCCTGTTTTGGGCTCCCCAAGTCCATTTGCACAGTGTGTTGTGTTTGGTTGGTGCATCAGCTCTTGTGATCTGTGGGCTGCCAGCCAAGGTCCCTGTGTGCTGTGTAGCAATCATTAGCTTCTGTCTGTTCGTCTGCACAATCGCAGAGCTTTGCTTCAAAGCCACATAGGACCTCTAGACCTCTTGTTCCAACAGGGCTAGCAGGGACCATGTTTGTGCTTTTTCTGTTGCTTTTCTTCCCCCCCCAGCTCCATCCTCCCCCACGGAGCCATTTATTCAAGCCCTCATTCATCCATCTGTTAAAATACTGAGAATATTGCGGAGCATTGTTGCACATGGGCAACGCTCGCTGATGTCACCTCGGCGAGATTTGCTTCCTTTAGAGTTATGGAGATGTGCACTGGTTCATTTTCCGCCCCCCTAACTAACATTTCAACTACAAAGTCCCACTGACTGTGAGATATGTTCTTCCATACCTTAGACCGGGCCTTTTTGTGTAAAGTATCTCCTTAATCGCAATTGGTGGAACCTGTTGCAGGGTCTGCTGGATATGGAGGGGGCCCTGACCGCCAGGAACCAGGTTGGCATTCAGGACTTTGTCCTTCTGGATGAAACCACAGAGGCGGCCTTCCTCAGCAACCTCAAGAAACGCTTCGGCAAGGATCTGATCTATGTGAGTCCCGGAAAGGGCCATTTTAGCGCCGTCGCCAGCGCGTGCGCACCTCTCTGATTAATATGTTTCTGCTCACTGCTTCAGACCTACATCGGCACTTTGTTGGTGTCCGTCAATCCCTATAAAGAGCTGGAGATCTACAATAAGAAACATATGGATCTGTACATGGGTGTCAATTTTTTTGAGCTTCCACCGCACATGTGAGTGTAAAATCTATATCTAGGCGTGTGTGTGTGTGTGTGTGGTAGCATTTCCAGTGTTTTTAGGTCAACCTGTAAAATGCAACGGTTGCTCCGCACCTCTCCAGCTATGCCTTGGCAGACAACGCCTACCATGCCATGCTGACGGAGCTCGGCAACCACTTCATCCTCATCTCCGGAGAGAGCGGCGCAGGGAAGACGGAGGCCTCCAAGAAGATTCTGCAGTATTACGCTGTCAGCTGTCCGAGCACCACGCTACTTAACACTGTCCGGGACAAAATGCTCAAGTCCAACCCTGTCCTAGAGGTCCGATGGTTCCTTTAATGATTAACCAGTGTAAAATCCTACTAAAAAGCAGGCCGAGCTATCAATGACTGTTATGCGTGATTCCCCGCAGGCTTTTGGAAATGCCAAAACACTGAAAAATGACAACTCGAGCCGGTTTGGGAAGTACATGGACATTCAGTTTAACAGTGAGGTAAGGACTAGGCTCCAAATTCACACACACTTCCTGCTGGATCTTTACATGTTTTACTATGTAGGTCATCAAAAAAGTAATTGTTAAAAAAAAAAAAGTGAAAATAAAAGCTAGTTTTCTCTGCAACGATTTCAATCCCTTAGAGCTTGAAAAACAAAAGAACTGCTGGAAAAGCGAAGGGTTCAAATTCAGAGTACAGTGACGAAATTAGACTTTTCCTTTCTTAGGACTCAAAGGGACAAGAGTTTTCAAAGTGTGGTCACTGGACCATAGGCTGTGTTCTTTCTGCGAGTTGTAGAGCTGCTGTCTTTAGGATCATGATGCCCATAGGGGGATGCTGTCGGAGGCCACATCCTGATCTACTTGCTGGAGAAGTCGAGGGTCGTGCATCAGAATCACGGCGAGAGAAACTTCCACATTTTCTACCAGCTAGTGGAGGGGGGAGAGGACGACCTGCTGCGTCAGCTGGGCCTGGAGAGGAACTGCCAGCATTACGACTATTTAACGCAAGTATGTGCAGCTCAGCGACCCTGATGGATTTCAGACGTTTTCTGCGCTCTGGCAACGAGCCGCTGTGTCTGCTCCCTCTGACAGGGGCAGTGTGCCATCGTGTCTTCCATCAATGACAAAAACAACTGGAAAACCATGAAAAATGCCCTGCAAATCATCGACGTTGATGAGATTAACACTGACGTATGTTGGATGATGAGATTGCTCTTGACAATTTTTTTTTATGTTGTTGTTGTTGTTTTCACAAACTCACAAATGTTCATTCGGCGTGCAGCTCTTGTTTGGGATTGTTGCGAGCGTCCTCCACCTGGGCAACCTCAAGTTTGACACCGACAATAAAAATGGCACCGTCCTCCACAGCAACGGCGAGCTGCGCTGGGCCTCCAACGTGAGCAAACATGATAAACGATCATTCCTCAGACATCCAGGATCGCTAGAGGAATTCAGAAACCTACCTGGGCGTCATTTCTCTTTGCAGCTGCTCGGAGTCGACGCCCGCGGTCTCCAGGAAGGACTGACCTACAGAAAGATTGAAGCCAAAAGCGATCAGGTGTGAGCAAATAGCCTAATGACAAACTCGCGTCCCTATTCAAAACCGGCCCGCGTCACTGCTATTTTGTCCTGCTGTCAAGGTCCTCAGCCCGTTCACAGTGGATCACGCCATCTACGCCCGGGACGCCCTGGCCAAAGCCGTATACGGGCGCACGTTCACCTGGCTGGTCAACCGGATCAACGAGTCCATGGAGAACACGGTGAGGCGGGGGGCGGCGGCGATTGGAAGGATGACGAATCTCAGCAGTGGGCTTCACACTCTCACGTGTTCTCTTTCTTTCTGTCAGGACCCTTCCAGGAAGACCGTAATTGGCCTCCTGGACATATATGGTTTTGAGGTTTTTTATGCAAACAGGTGCGCGTCGACTCACTTTTCCTTGCTGCTCTTCGGAGAACTCGCAGACGTGTCACGCGTGGCGACTGATCTCGGGTTGTTTGCCATCAGTTTCGAGCAGTTCTGCATCAACTACTGCAACGAGAAGCTGCAGCAGCTTTTCATCCAGCTGACGCTAAAGGCAGAGCAGGACGAATACCAGGCGGAGGACATTGAGGTGAATCCGCTGTCGCGACCCGACCAGATCGATTCTGGTCTTGGGTAAAGTGCCATTCACAGTGTGCTCTCTCTCTCTCCAGTGGGAACCGGTGCAGTTCTTTGATAACAAGATCATCTGTGACCTGGTGGAGGAGAGGCACAGAGGAATCATATCGATACTGGTCCGTACCCACCTCGGCCCGCTAGCTAACACACAGACATGGGTGGAAACATGACCTCCATTGCAGGGGTTTATAAATAACACTGATGAAAGACAAATATTTTGCAGGATGAGGAATGCCTGAGGCCGGGAGACGCAACGGACCTCACCTTCCTGGAGAGACTGGAGGAGAAGATGGGAAATCACCCCCACTTCGTCACGTGAGTCGCTTCTCTTGCGCTGGAAAGAGGTTCAGTATCTTTCGGGGAGTGACAACGTGGCAACGGGCCCATCTCAGTAGACGGTGCGATCCGAAGCCCAGAACCTGAGCCCGTTCATCAGCGCTGGGCCGACAGACACGAGCGGATTAGGATTGTGAAGCCTCTCACTCTTTCGATCCCCCGGGGTCTCTCCACCTGTTTGATTTGCAGGCACAAACTGGCTGACAAAATGACACGCAAGACCCTGGAGAGGGGAGATTTTCGTCTCCTGCATTACGCCGGGGAGGTCACCTACTGCGTTGTTGGTAAAAAAAAAAAAAAAAGAAAAAAAAAAAGAAGCTACCATCTCTGGCCTCAAACATGCTTATCCTGATGTTTGATTTTTAAATTTTTTTTGATTTTTGCCTTTTCAGGTTTCCTGGACAAAAATAATGACCTTTTATACAAAAACATAAAAGATGTAAGTCTGCAAATTTACACTTTTTTTGCTATGGAAGACCTGGAATGACTGCAAAGGGGACTTTTTCTATTTTACTGTCATAATGCAGCATTGTAATATTAAAGCAACCTAACAATGAGGACTGCAGATATTATAGGTGAATGAATGGATATGTTTTTTAATTTATGATTCGAAGTGTCTCATTCCGCCGTTTTACAGCTGATGTGTCAGTCTAAAAATGCCATAGTCCGACAGTGCTTCTCCACCACCGACCCCGACAACAGGCAGAGACCAGAAACAGTGAGTGCTCACAGTGTTTGACCTCCTCGCGCCCTTCACCCATGACCAATCTTATGTTACAAACACGGATCAGTCATGACATGACTACTGTATTTTATTTTAAATGATTGTTACTGGGGCTGTAATTTGTGATGCTGTTGAACCATACGGGGTTCATGCGGTGAGTTGTCCCTAAACGTTTGGGAACCCTGATGCATATGAGCGGGATGACCGAAATATTAGGGACACCTCTCAGTATAAGCTAGTGCAGTTCAACAGAGTCACAAACTACAGCCCCGGTCATAAAAATATGTAAATAGCTCTCTCAGAAAAATTCAACATAAAACTCCCTCTAAAGGGAGAATTTACTGCATTTGCTCTATGATAAGCATGCCGTGGTCATAATGTTATGAGTGAGCGTTGTCTATCAGCAGCAGCTCTGCGCCGTGACTCACGGTTACCCCAGTGTTGCTTGTTGTTTGTTTTGTTTTTTTGTCTTAAGGCACAATGATAAAGTCAGGCAAGTGGCTCCCTGCTAGTGACAGTCTGACCGTCTCATCATTGAGCCATATGTGTCTGACAGATGAGCTGTTGGGGATTATGACCCTCGTGTCCTGTCCGTAGGTGGCGACCCAGTTTAAAAGCAGCCTGCTGAAGCTGACAGAGATCCTCATGGCCAAAGAGGCCTGGTACATCCGCTGTCTTAAATCCAACGAGTCTAAGCAGCCAGGTACCTGAATTCTGAGACGCTTATCAGCGCGTAGATGTTTGAATTTGACCTCATGGTCTTGTCTGCGCTCACTCAGGACAATTTGATGAAGCCCTGATCAGACACCAGGTGAAGTACCTGGGCCTGATGGAGCATCTTAGGGTCCGGCGTGCTGGTTTTGCCTACAGACGAAAATATGAGGTCTTCTTACAGAGGTACAGAGAACCACAGAGCTTGAAAATGATGCGCTTGAAAAGTTCCTCGCTTCTGCCTCTTGCTGGACTGGGCTGTTTGCTGCACCTTCCAGATATAAAGCCCTGTGCCCAGCTACCTGGCCACACTGGGGAGGGGTGCCTGCAGATGGAGTCGAAGTGCTGGTCCAGCATCTGGGCTACTTGCCGGATGAGTACAAAATGGGGCGGTGAGGAAGATTTCCTCTAAGACTCCATGGAGCAGTTACGCTACCAAGTAAGGGGGACATTTTCATTTTTATTTTTTTTTCTCCTCCAGCACCAAAATATTCATCCGCCATCCAAGGACACTTTATGCTACAGAGGATGCTTTTGAGAAATGTAAACATCAACTAGGTGAGGGCACGTCTAGTGTAATTTCTTTTTAGTCATCAAAAGTTTGTCGCTCAGGGATTTAACGGCACTTCTTGGAATTTCAGCCACGAGACTCCAAGCCAAATACAAAGGGTACAGAGCGAAAGGAGAATTCAAGAAACAGAAAGAAGCTGGTAAACGACACAAGCGACGGCGCGCGGGGGGGGCCGGGGGCGCTTTTGTTTTCAGAGCAAAGGGGCAATGACGTCACTCTCTTCTGCTGTTTTCAACACCTTCAGCCACTAAAATTGAAACTTGCTGGAGAGGCGTTCAGGCCAGGAAGGAGAGAGACAGGAGGGCCTGGGCCGTGAAGGTCATCAAGAAGTAAGAAAGCGGCTGAAACCGACACACACACACAAAAAAAAAAAAAAGCTGCGCCGCAAGCGGCAGGGAACTAAACTCCTGCCTGCGTTCCCATTTTAAGATTCATCAAGGGCTACATGACCAGAGGGCAGGCGAAGACCACCGACAACTCCGAGTACCTGGCGTTTGTGAGGCAGAACTACCTGAACAAGCTCAAGCACAATCTGCCCAAAACAGTCTTGGACAAAACCACCTGGCTGGCGCCGCCTCACGTGCTGACAGAGGTACCAACTATCGGTCCGACGTGAACCTTGGGTGGCGTGCCGCGTGCGCAGAGCCTCTGCATGTGCTTTTTGTCCCCCCCCCAGACGTCGGAGCTGCTGCGCGTGCTCCACTACCGGCTCATGGTGCGGAAGTACGTGAGGGGAGTCACGCCACAGAAAAAAGCACAGGTGGCACGCTTGTGCATCACATTATTTGGCTTTCTTCACCTCTTTTTTTTTCTTCCATTTTCATCTTAGTTCGCTTTTAAACCATTGTTCCCACCTCCAGCTGCAACTGAAGCTCATTGCCAGCAACATGTTCAAGGGGAAAAAGGAGAGCTACCCGCAAAGTGTCGCCCAGCCGTTTGTGGACACCAGAATCAGTGAGCGTCAAATACATTTGGAGGCATCACTGCTTACACCTTTATCATTCTTATGATTTTTAAATCTCTTTAGGCGACCAGGACATAAACCCAAGGGTCCTGCAGACGATTCGCAATGAGCACATCAAGGTAATAAGAGTCAATCGCTGGCTTTGAACTCGGCGCCGGAGCGCAACTCATCGCGGCGCGCGTGTTTTCCTGCAGTACAGCGTGCCGGTGATCAAGTACGACAGGAACGGCTTCAGGCCGCGGCCGCGCCAGCTGGTCCTCACCCAGACCGCCGCCTACGTGATCGAGGACGCGAGGATCAAGGAGAGGGTGCTGTACACGTCTCTGAAGGGTCAGGACGGCGCGAGATCAGATCGGCCACCTGCTGCCGTCCTCGTCACCGTTTGCACGTTCAACTGAAGCTGCGAAACTGTCTCGCGCGTTGCAGGTATCTCGGTCAGCAACTTGACGGACTGCGTCGTCGCGTTCCACATAACCTGCGAGGACCCCAAACAGAAGGTACACGAGGGAGCCCTGTTTGCGCGCGCAATGCACTTAACGGTTCCGAGGACAACGTTGCGACCACTGCGTGTTTAGGGTGGAGCGTGACGCGACAGCCCTGCAGCAAAGTCTCCCCTCAGGAGGAGTTTTATGTCGGAATCTTTATTCAATCTGTTTGAGAGAGGTGTTGACATATTTGAACGTGGTTACTGGGACTGTAATTTGTGGTGTTGTTGAACTGTACTGGGTAGTACTGGGACGCGTCCATAAACTTTTGGCACCCTAACGGATATTGCGTAATGCACAGTACTTTACATTTCATTTCCATGTCATATACTGCAGTTTCTATTGATTTTGTTTAGATACTGTTCATACTGTTCATATCGGGTCAATTTTACTTTGTAATATTCGTTATATTCTATGTTACGTGCTTCCTTCCTGTATCTTTATATTTATGCTGACATGGGGCAACCGTGACCATGCAGCTTCCCCTGGGATTAATAAAGCAGTTCTCAATCCGATATAAATTGGAAGACCACAATATTAGGGACACCTCTCAGTATAACCCAGCACAGCTCAACAGCATCACAATTTACAGCCCCAACAACAGTCATTAAAGTGCGTCAACACCTCTCTCAAACAGATTCAATAAAAATAAAACATAAAGCTCCTCCTGAAGGGAGAATTTATTGCAGGGTTTTAGTATTATATTCAAGGGTGAACATGCAGTGGTCATAATGTTTTGATCGGTGTATATGACACTGACAATGGAAATGTTTGGGTGTGGTGGAACGAATGTAACGTATGAAAATGTTTAACGCTCAACAGCTCTGTGTAGTTTTGAGCGATTTCGTCATGTGACTCATCTACATTTTAGGCGTTTTTAACGTTTCTGTGCATAAAAGCGGGCACACGGAGGTAAATCTTTACTTTACTTCTGTTGACCGAAGAAAGCAAGCATATCCCACTGAATAGCTGCGTTGATCGTGTCTTACGCCAAGTCTACTTTGACCTGAAATGAGAAAAAACAAAACAAAACGTACATTAACATGGTTGGATTTTGAGTTGCAGCGAAAACCCAGAGTCCTTTTTCTCTTTAGAAATAAGTGCAGAACCACTTTTACCTGCTTACGTCCTTGTGATCGGTTCAGGGGGATCTGGTGATGCGGTGCGACCACCTGTTCGAGCTGCTGACCAAACTCAGCGTGGTGGCGAACAAACAGGGCGCCGTCAGAGTGGTGCAGGGCAGGTGAGAGGGGAGGGCGGGCCGGCGGGCGGGACTGCGGGTTTCTGCACTGGCGCGGCTCCCCGATCTGCAACGCTTTATGTCCTCGCGTCGATTTCCCCAGCATCAAGCTCGAGATCCAGTCGGGGAAGGAGAGCGCCGTGGACTTCAGCCCCGGCCAGGAGCCGGCGGTGTACAAGGCCAAGAACGGACACCTCATGGTGGTTGGTCGGCTCTCTGTTTTTGCTGGTTATGCTCGCCGCTCTGAAAAACCGTGTCAGCGGACCAACACCCAACGACATGTTCTTTTTAATTTTTTTTATTTTTGTCACCGCAGGTAGCCACTCGGGCCCGGACGCGGTAACGCTTGGGGGGTGGGGGGGTTGAGAAGACACACAAGAGGCCCCTGCATATTTCATCAGGAGACCCTGTGAGTGGAGGCTCGGATACAGGATACGCGCACCTGCCCGGGAACGTGCACGCTTCAGCGGAGGATGAACAGGTTCTTGTGGCGCGGCTGCCCAGCGAGACTTAAGCACAGAGTGATGCCAGAGGCTTTTAAGGTTTTTTTTTTTTTTTTAAGTTGGGGCATTATTTCAAATATTCATATCTAAAAACACAAGTGGGTAGATCTACGAACAAATAAGCCACGTGTCATAATTTTGTATGTTCCTGGACGGCAAGTAAATGGGACATGAAAACGCGGCGACGTTTGTAGAAATTTATTTGTGATAAAGTATGTATAAATATAAAACATACATATATGTTCACTTCTGTACAACAGACCTACAAGTTACCGTGATTGTTAACATATCGACTCAAACTGTGTGCAAACGGTACATTCTTTGATGAATGCGGCGATGAAGGACAGCTCTAATTTCTCTCCCTGTTAAATGCTTGTAGACAGGATTCTCTTCCTGCTGGGGGAGGAGGCGGAGGAGGCTGG
>CAAKHG010031774.1:3846-17753 GCA_901007715.1 Dactylopterus volitans | reverse complement strand
GTATGCAGGAGGCCTGGCCTGGTCAGACGAAACTAGTTGTTACTTTTCTGAGGGAGGCAGTAAATCACACAGTCACAACTGTCTGGGAGAGTGAGCGCTCAGAGTGTGTGTGTGTGTGTGTGTGTGTGCGTGTTTGCGTGTGGGTGTGCGGGAGACTGTATGCTTACTGCCTGGGCTCTCTCCGATGCTGCTGAGCTTCCCGTTCCAGTACCAGAGCAGCAGGGTGGCGTCTCTGGAGCCCGACAGGACGTAGCAGTCTCCTCCGATGTAGGACTCGGAGCGAGCCAGACACGTCACCACGTCGCGGTGCCCGAAAACAATCTGGGTCAGCCTGCCTGCGGAAGCACACAAGCGGATTCTGGATCATTTATTTAAATTCACCCCTGAAAGCAAACGGTGATGGTGTATTTACAAATAGGCTGCGGCGAAGGAACCAGATAAGAAATATGCAAACGTACAGTAAATATACAGTGCACAAAGAAACACACACACACACACACACACTGAAACACACACACACAGTAACCCATAATGCACTTTAACAACAAATGCTTTGCTTTCCAAGTCCATCATGTGTCTGCTTGGCTAGCTGCTCACCAAGATCCACACTAGATCAGACTTCTACTAATTCGCGGACAAGAATAAATATTTGTGTGTGTGTGCGCGCGCGCGCGTGTGTGTGTTGCCCTCCATGTGTATATATAAAGAGGCTAATTGCTGTCAGATTTCCAGACCACAGCTCCACTGTCGAGCTGTCTAATAGTCATTACGCTCCTCAGAGTGTGACCTCTGCAGTCAAACAGTGGAGAGTTTGCCACACATGACATTTCTGTCTGCGCATCAGAAATCACTGTCTGCCGGATAATGAAGCTGTATCTCTCTGAGACGATGAGAATTATCATCAAAGTGGGCCGGTCACTGACTTAACTTTGAAAGAGAAGGAGACATCAAAGGTGTAAAATGTTTGACATCTTCATAAACACTGAAAATAAGTAAAGACAGCTGCAGAAATAATTAAACATGTTGTGCGCACGCGCGCGCGCACGCACGCACGCAGGCACACCGGGGTGCACCCAGCCACGTTTAATTTGATGTGTGAGCATGCGGCCATATGAGGCTACATGCTTTGCGCATGTAAACCAATCAAGTGTTGTAATTGATAAAATCCCACAGTTCTTTAACCTGGGGGGCTTCGGGGACCTTGGTGGCAGCTGTTGAGCGCGTGCGATTAAACTGTGTTCGTGTTCCACCCGTGCACCCCATTGGCAGTCGCACAATAGAGCTATCTCTCCCCTCCCGTCCCTCCGTCCCTCCCTCCCCGATTGAAGACAGGGAGGGCTTGGCCTATAGAAATTGATTCGGACTCTGTTGTATAGGATGTGTGTAGGATTCTGAATGGGATTGGGGAGAGCAGCGGAGGGACCGGTTATGGAGATGAGGCTTCAGACAGTCTCATTTAAGACCCCTGACCTGGCAGTGCGTGTGTGTGTGTGTGTGTGTGGTTATGTGTGTGTGTTTGCGCGTGTGTGAGTGCAAAGACAGAGTCCGCATGTGTGTAAAAATGGCTAAATGCATCAGTGGTTAGTATATTCTGTAAGTCAAACACTGCACAGTACGTCCGGAATTTTTTGTTCAAATCGAATATCGAGCTTCAACGAACTGTTGACAGAACACGTTCTAAACTAAAATCTAATTTAAGATCCAATTCTGAAGGAAACTTGCGGCAGCTGGAGGCTGCAATGTTCATTAAAATCCACCCTGTAGGAGCTGATTGCCAAATTGGGAGAAGAAACAAAAAAAACAAAACATACTGATGATTTTCCACCTTTTTCAGGTAGGAGGACTAAGAGTCAGAAATGTGTCCTGAGGATGGTGCTAGAGGAAAGGCCATGATGTTTCATCGCCATCAAAGATCTTTTAACACTTTTAACATCATGAATGTGTTCATCATGGTTCTCGGCTAGCTGCCAATTTGTGGATGACTTGCTCCGAGTTGGCTTCGGGCTCAAAAGAGCGTCCACAGCAGAAAATGTTCATCCGTCTGTGCGGCAAACATCCATGCGCAGGCGATTTCAAGGCAGCGTGCACATTTGATTTCAATATTAGCGAGAGTAAGAAAATTTGCAACAACACATCTGGATGTGGGACATGGGGTCCACGCCACTTTGTTTCAAACCACAGACTAACAGCTAATTTATTTTCGGCACTGATCAAACAGCGTGGCGTCTCTGACAATCGCAAGCGGGCCATATGTGGCAAAAAGGGTGGCTGCATTTAAAACCCCGCAATAACTGGCTTTTTTTGGTTTGGCCAGTTAAGGTAGCAGAACCAGGCCATACATATGAAACTAACATATTAGTAATGGATTTGGATTTGTTAGAACGATGAGCTTTTTTTAATGTGAATTCAAATCTTGGCGGTGTCCATGTGGCTAATGGGAGCACCCCATGCATTCACCTGTTGGCTGTGTTTCTTAATCATGACACACACACCCGAGGGGGACACTGCACATCCATCCTTCAGCTGCAATGTTCACCACGCTGTTAATGACTCTGACTTCCCTGCTTATGGCCCCAAAAACCAAGACAATGATAATTCTTAACGCGCACCTTTTTTTTTTTTTTTGATTTGATATCTAAATCAATTACATTGTCATCATCAAAAGCAAACCGACCGAGAATGGATCGGGCATGTATGGAACAAGGACGTCTGGATATAAATGTGCTCATAGCCAGATGGGTACCTGAGTCGGTGGAGTAGACCCGGAAGCTCTTGTCCCAGAAGCCGCACAACAGGATGAAGCGGTTGTCGGCCGTGATGATGAAACACTGCGAGCTGATCTGGATGCTCTGATCCAGCAGGTCGGAGATCTGACGACGGTAGTTGCCCATGTTGGTCGCTGGAGAGGAGAGCAGGGGAGATGAGGATGAAACGGGCACGCCGCTCGCCGCACATTTTTTTTTCACGCCTCGACGTGCCACTCAGTTTCACCGCGCGGTGTAAAGGTGATTTGTGAGCGAATGCATAAAACATGCCGGAGGTTTTGGTTTATGGGACTTCGCATTTTCCACTAGGGGATCAAAGGTCAGCCAGAACACACACTGCAAATTCGTCTTCTTAGTTTACTTTAGTCGGTGTTTGGTTGGAAAGCAAATTTACTGACACTCTCTAATCTGCAAGTGGTATCTTGTGTTTGTTTTCCTAGGGAGATAAGTCAGTTATGAAGTATTTCTTATTTGGTGTCAGAAGCACGTAAACTGTGAAACTCCTGTGAACCAACCACAAGAACTCATATTTTACACCATTCTGAACATTTTTCCAAAGGCACAGTCTGCGCGGCGCTCGTCCGCAATTTACTGTGTTTAGCTCACACTCCTTTTGGAATGCAAACAGTGTAAATGTACAGCTGACACGCATGAAAATCCTTGCGACCTCCCCTGAAAGACACACGCACACACACCGATAAATACAAAAAAACAACAACAAAAAAAACAATATGATGCATTTTTTATGATTGAGTGCATATCATAGGATGCCAACAAACAGACTAAAAAAATAAGGCTTTAAATTATTAAATTATTTTTCAAAAGTGTGTGTTTCATGTCTCACCCTGATGCTTTAAAAAAAAAAAAAAACATGAACAGCATACATAAAGATAAAGAATTCTTATACAGTGTCTACAGGGCAGTAACGGATAGAAATACAGTATAGGCAGATAAAGATGAATATGTGAAACTAAACCCTTTTCAGTAGTCGAGCGTTAAAAGAAGAAAAAAAAAAAAAGGAAAAAAAAAAATCACACGTGTGGAAATGGTCTGGTGAGACCGAGTGTGACCACAACGCTCGGAGAGAAAGAACAGCCTCCTCTGCAGATGTGCGGGAGATTGCGCGAGAGAGGCTGCAGTGGAGAGGGGAGCGGAGAGAGGCAGCTCCTCCGGTGCATCCCATACATCACTGCGGCGCGGCACTCTTCTCCTGCTCATCAACAAGTCATGAAGGATGAGAGGCGCCCATATTGTCCTGACAGCCGTCCACCGTGCATTCTCAATCACACATTATTACCACATTCATATTCATTTCCATTGACACGCGTCCTTTCCCTCCGCTCAAATTAAACCAAAGGGGATGCAGAGAGGGAGGGAGGGGGAGGCGCGGTGGAGAGGGAGAAAGTGTGGGGTGGGGGGCTGATGATGAAATGCCGGCCTAGGCCACAGCTCATTGCATTCCAATTTGCATGCAAATGGTTTAGTGTGAGAGCAGGGCCTATATCATGAGGAGTGAACCGGGGCAGAGGCTGAGAAACAACTCTAATCTACTGTCCAGGGACACGGAGCTGTGGGCTGCCATGAGTCACCAGGATTCATACACAAATCCACAGCAACAAAAAAGGAGGGGAAAAAAAAAAAAAAAATCATTTCATGCATATATGAGCTCACGCGGTGTAAAGATGTGTGTGGATTCTCTTCCAGTCAGAAATGACAGCGTACCTATCAGGGGGTCAATTTCCACAGGAAGTTGGTACTGCTGGTCCTGCACTGTTGAGCTCTGATGACCTGACAGAGAAGAAGACAGATTGGATTAATATTGTAATCCAATGGCCTTTTGAAGTGGGTGCTGCCTCTCAGTTCATTATAAAGCGCTGGGAATTATAACCACAAAGTCACAGTGTCACCTCGTGGCTCAAGACCATGAATTCATTATGTCAAAAAGCTGAAAATAGCACAGACAATGATTTTTTTTTCTGGAGTTTTGAGGCTAAAATAGTCGTCTTTGTCCAACCAAATCATTTTAGTGATAAGGGAGTGAGATATTCTGCATCTTTGCGTCCTCTGTTGTGAATCTGAGCACCGATGTCCAGTGAATCCACGCAATTACCTGCAATGTTTGCTCAATAAACCAATTTAGCTGAATCAGTCTGGTCAACGGGCCGTATGACTGAGGTTGAGCTCTCGAAGCTGATCAGTCTTCATCCGCAGGAATTCAGAGATATCAAATTTAATGTCTCGTCCAGCTGCGGGATGGATGTTGAATAAATAAGGCTTTGTGAACCGAGGGGCTGATGTATGGAGGTGGACGTAAGACCTAACGCTGGCTGCTGCACGTGTCACATTTGATACAGCTACCCAGCAGACACAGTCAACTGTCTCCCGAATCAACGTCCATCCCACAGAGGCGAGACGGGTCAATCCTCAGATGAATTAGACACCAAGTGCGCGGGGGGGGGGCGGGCGAGGGGGCATGAAACCAGGAAATATGAGAATTAATCAGTGGTTATCGTTCAGTAAAGGCCTGGGTTGTTTCAGACCGAGGAATAACCTTGAGGTCAATTTGATGCACAAAAGTCAAAGAGATCTTAAATGGATCTTGCGGAAAGCACAAAAAAAATCGCGTTACTCCAGCGCTTAAGTGTGCAGGGCCGCAGCGGCCTCACCTGCCAGGCCGTGCCACTTGTTGACCGCGAAGAGGCGGTTGGCCGTGACGGTGATGATGGCGGGCGACGTCAGGCCCGGCTGGGTGTTGGCCGCCACGTGGGTCACGGGAGAGTTGGACGGGAACTTCAGCACCATGATAACGTCCTGCTGCATCTGCTCCGTAAACATCAGTGGGGTCTGCAGGAGAAGATACTGTTCAGGCCCCCAAGGGTGGATAATGGGATGCAGGGAAGGGAGGCAAGGCGCCAGGATGTGGGAGCGACGGACAAAAGAGCGAAAAAAAAAGGAAGAAAAAAAAAAAGAAAAAGACAAGGGAAGCAGCCACAGCCGGAGTTAGCAACGAAAAAAAAAATCAAAGGGAGAAAAGAGAGGGACAGAGAGAAAGTTAGGAAGTTATAGGAGGATAGTAATAAGCAGCAAATATGCAGTAATGCAGAGATAAGAAAAAAGGTTTGATATAAAGTTTGTACAGAAATAGCAATAAAGAGATCTATTTTGAAAGCACGATGACACACAGGATTGGAGGGAAGCTGCCGGTGACCAAAAAACACCTTTGACGCCATTTTCCAAGTCCACCTTAAAGCAATATTCACATACATCCTGCACATGTTAATCACGCTATTTATAGCCGTAATTCTTCACACTAAGACACACGCCGACAGATTCCTTCTGAACATGAATTCCAACATTTGAGAGGCTGGGACCAGTGAACATGTGGCCTTTGTACTTGACTGGAGTAAATCGCGAAAAACGGCAAAATTAACCAGTTCTTTGCTTTTTTTCCGATCAATGTCGATGAAAACGTAGCTGAATGGAGCGATAAATTAGCGCGTGATATGTTAAGAGGGGAGGGCCTACGCTTACACGGATGCACTGCAAGTAAACCAAAACTTAAATCATTTCAAAATCTGCGCTAGTTTGCGAGTTTATAGCAGCAGCGAGCCGCAAGCAACCCTGAGATGGAAAACCATAAACGCAGTTCTACCTTAACACGAGTGATGTCACTGGTGTCAGAAGAGCGACAGAATTTTATCAAAGACAGGCGAAATCATGACGTCGCCTGCTGCGACTGCTTGGATATCAAACAAACAAAAAAGAAGAAGATCAGTTTGGAGGACTCGTGAGAGTTGGAGGTGTTGCGACAGACTGAACTCATGAAGGGCGGATTCTTACTCGTGCATCCTGCCATCTATGCACGAATTTGTCAGTTAATTATCAAGTTAAAAATAAGTGAAATCACGAACCAAATTGGAATAGCTGCCACCATGTGCCAAATGGGAAAATAAAGGCTAAAAAAGCTGTAAGTAGAAAGGAGAGGCAATCTAGAAAACATCATAAAAACGTGACTTCATTGACCCATCAGGCTGTTTCCTCTGCTTAGACAGGGGCTTATATAGAGCCGTTTATAGAGTATTTGCACTAAGCAGCTCTAGCAGAGAGCCATTTTCCTCCCCGCATGTAAAGAGGAGGAAGATCAGTGTTCAACATCAGGAAAAGACCTGAGCAAATCCGGTGTGTCTGACAGCTAACCAGACGCACTGACAGTATCATTACCACCAGCATGGGCAGATGCCGACGCTCTGACAGCGCGCTCACATGAGAGAGGATAGAGAGAAGCTAAAGAGCACCAACATTTAAAAAAAAAAAGAAAAAAAAAAAACACAGGAAGGTGTTCTGACGCACCGTGGAGCGGCGGGCGAGGGTTCAACGTTTGTTTGAATAATAGTGACTGAATATTATGTTTGAAAACTACATGTGGCGGAGTAAAAATAAAAGCATCGCGCAGGAATTCGCCCGTGAGTGAGGCGGATTCAAAGACTTAAGTCTGATGTGTTTTTTGTCTGCGTGTGCATGTGTGTGTGCTGGGTGGTGGTCCACAGCCAGCTGTCAGCACCGCAGGGACACCACACTAATAGGGACTCATGGGGCCTCGGTCCATCACAAGCAGGCCCACTGACGGCACTTTTTGGCCCTTAAAAAGCCGTCACTTCTGGACTGCTGTTCGCTGCTCTCCTTTGCTGATCTTCCAGCTCAGGTGGAAAATTTGGCTCAGACTCGGGGGGTTTTTTTCAGCGTGAGGCCGATCCTCTTCTCGGCAAGCGCCACTAATGAACGCGCGAGCACCTTTTCACACCTCTCTAATTGTCTTTTCCAAAAAAAAAAAAAAAAAAGACCTTGTTTTCCTCACTATTCGACATCATGAACCAAATGGGCAGAAAGCAGAGCGCCGGCGGCCGGACTATTTCCAGGCAGAAGGAGTTGCGTGCGTTTCATGTGCATGTATGCGTTTTATCCGTCCGCATGCGTGTGTGCACTATGCTCACCACTTGCATGGCGGAGCTCCGGGGTGGGTGTGGCTCGATGAGCAGCTGGCAGGGGGTCTGTCCGAAACTCCTAATTTGAGACTCCACAGCCTGAGGAGACAAAAAGAGAGTTGTTAGGCCTCGGACAATGGAGACCCACTCAAAGAGAAAGGGTATGATGCCATTCTTTTAATGTTGTGCCAAAGAATTTTTAAGATGAGACGCAGAGTAGGTGGGGAAAAAAAATCATATCACGCATATTATTAGGCAATGTAGATGAAATGTTCTCAGAATTTGTAATTTCATACGGAGAAATTGACAGGCGGTGAAGAAATGCTTGGTGACCGGGGTAATCCCGGATCTCTGAGAACCGAGGCGGTATTTCCCCATGGGAAGCGCGCTCTCTCAGAAAAAGATAAACTAACCGCATGACGCGCAATTCTTCTAGGGAGGAAGTTTCAAATCGTAAATGCTCAGCAATCTCGCATCATTTCGCCTGACCAAAACCAGAGAAACCAAGTGATGAGCACAAAAAGCCACTGCGGGGAGGGAGAAGAATGCATCCGCTTGTGTTGAGGCACACCCCGCGCACGCATAAACACACTTTCTCGCCGCCTGACACCCGCGCACCGATCCATCCTCCACAACCACACGCAAGAACCGGAGGAGCGCGGGGGGCAGGCGGGGCTTGTTGGCCGGTTAGGTGGTGCTAATGAAGAGGTATAGGACCATAAATGTCAGGGGCGACGCCGGCCGAGCTGCCTCTGGACATTATCACGCGGCGCACTGTCAGAGCAACGAGGGCGGCGCTCGGACGTGCAGGCGGGCTTCGCCGGGGCTTCTGGACACGCCGCAACTTTCTTAAGGGGATGCGACTACCATCTGGTGATTACGCTTTGTCTGCTGGACTGTTGAATCATCGAATCCGTAAATATGTCAGAAAATGGCAAAACCCGCCCGTCACAGTCACACGTCGGACAGATTTGCCTTGAGACGGTTGGTTTTAGCCGGAGAAAAATCAAAGGCAGGGGAACTCAGATGCAGACCAGCAAAACTTTAAATTAAGAGGCTGGACTTGAGAAGGGTGATTCGCTTTGCTGAATTCGTGATTTAAACAAAAAATATATATTTTAGGTGGGAAAATAATTTCAGCACGATGAGCACTATAATCACCGGTAAAATGTATTCATAACGTAACTTAGCACGGACGGATCTGGATTCATTCTCTCACTCAGCAGACGACACCGGGCAAGCTTGAATCGCAGTAAATCCGATGGCGATAAAAAAAAAATGGAGGCGCAACAGAAATTGGTGAGGCAAGAGTGTGATAGATGGCTGATAAGGGGGCCGGACAGAAGAGAAACCAAATTATGACAGCGACGTCAGTATGCTGGTGCGCGCTGTGACTGGCTGTGGGGGAGTGACAGCTTGTGTGTGTAGGCTGAGATGTTTGAGCCTGACTTGGCCAGGCCTGTGAGAATGAGCTCATGGCTGAGGCCTGCATATGGGATTTTCATGAGAGAAAAAAAAAAAAAAAAGGTTGGGAAGTTAGTCTGCTCATACCCATTGTCTGAAGCTAACCAGAGAGGCGCTGAGGAAGAAATGTGATCTCAACTGTCTATTGCGAGGCTTCATCTGCATCTCCGCTGCAGGGGAACCGCACCGAAGCGCGTTTTTACGCCGCAAATTGCGCGGATTTCTATTTGCAGACTCTTCCCTGCGTAAAAATTTCTGTCAATTCATCGCAATCCCATGAAGACAATCTTGAAACATATGTTAAGTTTAGACATGGCGCCTAACAAGCTTGGATGAAAAAGTGAACGGTGATCCCCAAGCCTGCAAGGGCGCGTTTCGATATGCTGCTAACGCGAAACGACCAAATGGATTCAATATCTGCGTTTCACATCATGATATCATGCGTAAACCCGAAAAGAGGAGCTATTAAGCAATCTGTATGGTTTGGTACTGGCTCAGCACAATGGAAACATTTACAAGGGAGTTTGCTTGTTATTAGGAGTGTATGTGGTTTTGGGTTCAGCCGAAAAGTGCATTTGCCATATATGTTGAAATAAACTCACGCACATGTGCAATTGCTTTGGAAATAGATGCTTCGGCATCCACAAGTAAGCATTGTGTAACGTGCATAATTGGTCCATAGGCCTGGAATAAAACGCCTCAAAATAAAAGGGGCTCTATTAATACAATGATGTCAGAGGAGCACTTCTGCACATGACCTCAATGCTCATCATCGTAACATTTTCCATCTTATCCACAGTTAGTCTGTTAGCGAGAGGATAGCTGGGCATCGTTCAAGGTCAAAAAATGCCTCGCTCCTCCTCTGCCTATGGAGCAGAACATTTAGCTTAAGCTAATGTGTGGAAGAGACTCCTCAAAGCCACTCAACCTATCTTCATTAAGCTCAGCCCTGACATTTATGAGGCTGTGGAAAGTCGGAAAGTGGCTGAGTCTAGGTCAGCACGTCCTATCCTATATGCCAGCGCAATGCTCAGGTGATTATACGAGGGGGCCGGCCGCAAGGCCAATCTCTTTTGGGGTTGCTGGCCCATGTCTGATGAAGGTTTTCTATATTCTATACATTTAAATGGCTGAGACGCCCTCAGCTCAGAAGTCACAGGCTGCCATTTGATTTACTCAGCCACTTGACAAGATGGATCTCCATGTAAAACATCCTGCGTTTATGCAAATCTCCCAGCCAACATAAACTGAGGTGGATAAAAAAGCCTTATACATGAGATAGATAAATAAATAACGGCCGTCTGTTATGGGACAAGCGGCATTGTAGGTGGGGTCGGCATTATTGGTTTTAGACAGTGGATAATCCGAAATATGGGATTTTTTCCCCCCCAAACATTGAGGTGTATATTGATATTGTCCAGAGTAAATAAACCACGGTCCTTGTGTTTGGTGAGACTTTGGCTATGTGTCAAAGCAGGTTCACTCACGCGGGCGTGCCCCCCTCCCCCCCCGCCTCCCCCGACTTCTGCCGAATTACGCAAATGCTTTACAATTCAGACGGAGCTCTGTGTTATGTCGCTGGCGTGAGAGGCTGTGGGATTTTCCATAATCACAAGCGAAAGAGGGGAAGCCCTGTGCGGGGATGAGAGGGCGACACAGGGTGCGTTTTCTTTTTATTCGCCGAGAGGCAACGCAGATGTGCGAGCGTGCCACGCTCACGGGCGCGGCCGCCTTCGCATAAATGCATCTGCACACAGGCATATACACAGAGACACACACACACACAGGCATATACATAGAGACACACACACACACACACGGTTCTCTTGAAGGAAGAAAGGGGGTGCATTTTGACTTGCGGCAGGAGCAGGACAGGAAGCAATCATGGTTTTGAAAAACACTGCAGTGGCCTCCACAGCATTCCCTTATCTGCATTGAGATATTCCAAACTCTCTCCCAGAGCCGGAATGAACACATAAACACACAACCGTGTCCGTTTATGCTGATGAGCACGCATAAATATACAAATGCGTGCACATGCAAGTGAATGCATGTATACATACATATATATGTGTACAAACATAAAGGTATGATCCATACAAATGTCTGGAGTGTGTGTGTGTGTGTGTGGTGTGTGTGTGCGTGTGTGTGTGTGTGCGTGTGTGTGTGTGTGCGTGCGTGTGTGTGTGTGTGCGCGCGCCTGGAGTTTGCAGCTGCCAAACAGCTTGGCAGGAATACATAACCAGCCAACCAGGAACACAGAACCCTCAACCACCGTTTCCTACCAAACACGCACACGCAGCCACACAAGTTTGAGACGCAGCCCCCCCACCCTGACAGTGAACAGCCCCGGGGCTTGTCCTAATGCAGCCTAGCCGGGACTGGACCACTGCTCAGGCTGAAATAGTTGTCACTCAGTAATGGCAGACTCTGGGGACCCTCTCAGACCCAAGGCTCTTAGTCGCAGAGCTCCTGTAGACCTCAGCCACCGCCGGTGTGTCGGCCGTGACGAGGCCCAGGCCCCAAACTCCGTTTCCACCTTCTGCAAAGTCGGGGGCATGCTTCCTTCCACGGTGCTGAAGGAGAGCCTTCGACTTAACTCACGCGGATAACACCGCTTTGGTTTATTTAACTAATTAAAGGGCTCAGACGGCAGGAGCTGTTGGGAGGTGAAGGCTTACAGATTAGACCCACAACATCAGAGAGGAAGTGGGTGTAGAAAATAAACTCTTACACTCTTGGACATCAGGGGGACGAAGGCAACTGTGCCGCTTTGTTCAGATTTTACACATAAGCAGACGCAAGAGGATTTGCAGCATTATGTTCGGCATGACACGGCCAGTGTTAAATATGGCTCCCGCATGTAATTGCGTTTAAGTGCAATCTGATTGACCATTTCATTTCCGTTAAATCTGATTTTCAGGCTTGTTTTTAATCCCAAAACGGCATTAATAGCTGGATAAAAATGGCAAAATAGTGACTTTTTGCTGTGCAAAATTCGACACACTGTGCGCAAATTTATACAGGCGCATCTCATCACACCAAATCAGCGTGCCACGCCTTTTTCCACGAGACACTTTTATTTTATTTAAATGAATATGAAAAAAGATTAGTCAGTCACGTTAAAAAGTAACAATGCTGCACAAAGCATAGACTTAGAAAAACTTTAACGTCCTGCAGAGACAATTTGATTTGCAACACAAAAACACATTTTAATAAAGAGACAACAGATAAACAACAATCGAGATCAACTGATCTGATACAGATTAAAAAATTAAAAATAATCACAATTTCTTAACAGTATCCCAGAAAGTCCAGTGACTGTAAAAGTATATTGCACATCCCCTATCCATGTTATTCCATCTCCCCACATCCACATCTTCCTCCAAACTCCACTTAGCTGCCTCCTCATGTCCAGCTGGATTATTGCCATGGAAACAAATGAGTGTTTTTGCATCTAAAACACAGCATATCTCCAGAAGAATGCTTTTCCAAACCCCCGACCACGAGATATAAAAACAGAGGTGCTATTCAAACAGCCCCCAAGTCACGTGCACCTGCCCCTCCTGATGGCATCGCGTATGTATGTGAATACATTTTCAATCACTGGAACCACTTGGCAGAAATAATAAAGTACCACTGATCCAATTTTGCGGAGCATGTGGGTGTGTGTGTTAACCAGAAGAATGTGTAATGGGCTTGGAGTGAGTGTGGAAATTGCCGGTGAACCCTGGTAATGAATCTGCATACGTGTGTGTGTGTGTGTGCGTGCGTGCGTGCGTGTTTGCGAGCATGCATGTGTGTGCGGTGCCTGTTTTGTGTGTGTGTGTGTGGCTGTAGCCAAAGGCCAAAGCACATCTGGATGGGAATTAGGGTGAATGGGGTGATAAATCAAAGATCTACCCTTGGTGCCCGTGATGCTCCAGTCACTGAGCATGAAGGGCAGCAGAACAGTGGAGGGAAAAGGACTGTTAAGCCTCTTGATGTTCTCTGAACTCGTTTTCACTGAGGTCCACATGCCATAGTGATCTTTCAAGGATTATCCTGGTTTTATAACAGCCTGAGTCTTATTTTCATAGTCTTTTTTCCATTTTTGTTATGATTATATGTATCATTTTGACCAATCTAATTGCTTCGATCAGGGAGGACTGCGACGCTGCAACAACAACAACAACGTCGGACTTCATTTGTACAAATTTGCTGGAGCAATGTCGCCAATTTCCCGTATCCGAGTGAATACTCATTGCCAAATTAAGGATGGCCAAAAACAATCAAAATAAGGCTCGACCTGTAATAATCTACAAGTTTCGTTGAAGAGAAGCCCAAAGCCCCGCGAGTGAACTCGGACAAGAATGAAAACAGAACGTGTGCCACTTTTTTTGGCAACGCGGCTTAAGACATCAAAATGTGAGCGGGGTCAACCCGGCCCGCTGCTGGCGAGCTGCCTTTTACAGCAGACGGGTGAAGTTGTCAGGCGGTTGTTTGGCCGCGAGGGCGCGCGCGCCGTGGTTTTTTTTTTTTCTTTCCTGCGCCGTGTTTTGTGTTTTGCTTTCGGGGCAGGCCAATGTGGCGTGCGTGCACGGCAGTTCAAAGTGAGGGGATGAATAATGAATGAAAGCCATGGAGGAGGTTTTAAGGCGTTAAAGTGGAACACTTGGTGGAGTGCTTTCAGAGGTATCACACGGGGTGGGGTGGG
>CAAKHG010031771.1:0-10583 GCA_901007715.1 Dactylopterus volitans | reverse complement strand
ACACACACACACACACACACACACACACACACACACACACACACACACACACACACACACACACAAAAAGTCCACTTGCTGTGACCAACTTACTTCTGTTTATGTTTTGGGAAAACAAATATTTTATCTATGCGCCAAAATGTCACGTCACTTGGATCCGCCGACTCTCGATATGGGGGCAGACAAACGTGCGGCAGCAGAAAGGGAAATAAAGAGGCTTTCAGACCTAAACGCCACAATGTCAGCAGCGGTAAACACCACAGCGCATCCCCGCTTGCGTTCCGCGCCTTTATGCGCCTTTATGAAGTGCTCGCCGTATTTGTTTTTACAGGACGCACGCCTCTGGAGCCATTAAGTGCTCGGGGGAGGAAGTGGTTGAAGGCTCCCCCGGTGCACAACCCCGCAATTGAAGTTTACAGACGCATCGCGCACATTTCCGCCGGAGTCTCGGCTGAGGTGCCTTTTGTGAATTGAAGCTCTTTTTTAATGCCACAGGGAGCGAAAGCAGGCATTTACAGGTCCCTAAAAAGGAGGTAAATCACATAATGTGGCTTAGCTGAAATAAAGCGGGGAGTGGGGGAATCTGATAATTTAACACATCTATTAGCATTCCCGCTAAGTCAAGTGACCAGGAGGCCTCAGCGGCGGCTAATGACGGGCACATTACTGCCCTCATTTAACCAACAGAAAAGAGGTGGGAAGAGTTGCTTTTGTGTTCTCTAAATACTGTTTCTTCATCCCCCCGGGTATTCCGAAACCTTATCATAAAAATATCCCACTGCACCCACAATCTGCAGATAGCATTCAGCAGTGGGAAACCAAGAGGGACAGCTTAGTGAAAATAAAAACAGAGCGCCGTGCGGAGAGCTGAGCCTCTCAAGAGATAATGGAGACTGCAGATTTATCCGAGCGCAGCACACAGAGGCTTGAAAATGAGAAAGGACCAGGAGATGCCTGAGAGTCTTTGCGAAACCCACTTACCTGAACATTTGTGGAAGCAGGAGACACCGGAACAATTCACGGAGTAATGCAGAGCAGAGCCCCGCATTGTTAACGGTAGTTTGTCTCAAAGAAAAAGTTCTCCATTGTCATTACCGTCAGCGGCGGAACGACGCCGGCGCCGGCGCCATACCTTCGCGGCCGAGGCCCGGGTCATACCTGTTTTAGTCAGGGGGCTGGAGAAGAGCTGCTGCAGAAGTTTGTTCTCCGAGGTCCTCAGCACCACCACGATGTCCGCGGGGAGAGTGTCCCTGTTTTTCTCCAGAAATCCGTTCACGTTGTACATCACCTGTTGAGCGGGGCGAGAAAAAAAATAAAAGGCACGTAAAATGTCCAAACGTTTACGATTAAGAAGATCCGGTCTGAGGCGCTGCTGACCGGGCGTGTGGCCGGGCATCACGGCTGAAAGCAGCATCGGCATGTTAACAAGAACGGGCCAAATGAGCTCCAGGTGACGTGGTCAGACCGGAGCTGAAACCGCGAGCGTCATTCTTAAAAACTTCAGATTCGCTTCGATTCATATATTTTAATCATCAGAATTCTGACCGCGATACTGTCACTCGCTGAAAAATACTGCATGGTCAAGAGAAACCTGAGAATGTTTAAGAGCTTGTTAATAATGACTATATAAAAAAAAAAGATCAGGCTTAAAACCACTGATGCACATGAAGAATGCCTTGATACGATTTTATATGGCTCTGCCGACCATGTGTGGCATTAATAACAGGCGTCGAGCGCAGCGCTGCTGAATCTAGGCAAACCATTTGATGCGGAGACCAGAAGCCTCGTTTCATACCTTCCCGGCGTAATGCTGGATTCCGAAGCAGAGCTCCACACGTTTCGGGATCTCGAAATACTTGCAGCGCAGATTGTCCTCAAACTTATCTGGCAAACGGGACAAAAACGCAGGCGAGAGAGCACCAATCAAGCACACAAGGTTGACGGCCCAAGCCAGATGGGCGGCGACGCTGACCTCTGACCTCTGACCTCTGGCCCGTTCTGTTCATGTTCCGTGATTTTTGACGGCGGTCTTACCCACTAAGGTCTGGTCGGTGGCCTGGGGGAAGCGGCTCTCCTCGTCCAGCAGGGACAGCAGACCCATGGGCTTCTGGAGGAACATGTCCAGGATGGGCCTGTTGTCCTCGTACTCCACCAGGCTGGCATCCACTCCCTCGCTCTGGTATTCCATCTAATTAGAACCGGCGAATGTGGAACGATCTAGTTAATGATTTCTCTAAATGACCCAATTAAACAATCTGGGCTAAATATGATTTGTGCATGTGTGAGGGGGAGAAAAAAAAAAAAGAAAAAAAAAAGAAAAGTTTCTAATCAACAAGACCAAACAGCTGCAGCGGCTATGAGTGTGCGCGCGCATGTGTTTGCGTGTGTGTGTGTGTGTGTGTATGTGGCTGAAGTTTGCAGCATAATGGAGTCTTTTACTGAATGCATAAAACAGCTCACAAGTAACAAATAGAGCCACTTACTTATTCATAATTTATTTCAATTTGCAAATAACCCAGAGTCATATCACATTATTGCATCTATTTAATTTCAGATCAAAAGTTGTTTTAAATATGTATTTTACTAATAAAGTGGAACCAATGGATCTAAAGCATCCTCATGTTTAAGTCATTAACTCAGAATAATCAGTCTCTGTGTACAACAAGAGTGGAGACATCCACACCAGTGAAACCTCTCTCCCACTGAGCGCCAGCGCTGAAAACTTTTCCAGTGGCTTCAGGACATTTCTGTCACTACTATAATTATTGTGTAAAGAGCGGGGCCTCAGTAGTGATGGGAAACGGAAATGCACCAGAAGAGAATATCACTAGTTGGTGCCGGGATAATCAAAGGGACAAAGGTATGTCGTTATCACAAAACTTAAGTTATGACTGTCGCGCCGATCAAGCGCTAAATTGTGACCACTGCACGTTCACCATAGAATATAATGCAGCAGCCTTGCAATTAATCTCCCATCAGGAGGAGTTTAATGTTGAGTTTTTATTGAATCAATTTGAGAGAGGTGTTGACATACTGTAATGACTGTTATTGGGACTGTAATTCATGATGCTGTTGAACTGTGCTAGGTTACCCTGAGAGGCGTCCCTAATATTTTGGCCATCCCACTCGTCTGCATTAAGGTGACAGAATATTACATTAAAATTCAACATATAAGTCTTCCCGCAGGGCTGTTGCAGGGCTGTTTTATGGTACACACGCAGTGGTCATTAGTCACGCTTGATTGGTGCGTACTTTGATACTTTACATCCCCGAAGGAGAGCTTCAATATCAATATCTGATTTATTGAATAACGTTTTCATTTGCTTGATCCCAAGCTGACCAACGCTGTCATGAATGGTCCTTTGCATTTTATGAAGTAAGAAAAAAGATACTTGGCATCTGTGTATTGATTCAACATCATCACACAAAACATTGTCACATTTTCAGATCCCACCCTCCCCCCAACCTCGGATGATGAATTGGATTTTCCAGGGATAGATCTCGTGTTTGCATTTTTCCTGCTGTTTGTTTGCTGTTTTTTTTTACTCTCCATGCTGCTATATGTGATTTCACAGAGGCAAAACAGTGAAATAAAGCTGCCAAATCTGGCCTTGTAAGTGCTTCATGAGGAGTGCTGCATATTAAACGCAGACTTAAGGCGTTACACTAAATCTTTTTTTTTCGACTGAGGACAATTAACTCACATCAAGGCTGAGCAACTTTGTTAAATCAATTAAGAGATTAATCTTACACGTTTACAATCCCGGCTGCAAACCTAATGTGAAACAGCAACTAATCATTAAATGACACACTTCCATGACGGTGTTTACACTTTGCTGATAAGTGGACACTATCAATAATAAGTGTTGGCCGAACGCGAGACTCACCTGTTCCAGGGCAAATATGTGCTGGTTGAAGTAAAACTGGATCTGCTCGTTTGCAATGTTGATGCACAACTGCTCAAACGAGTTCTTCTTGAAGTTTTCAAATCCAAAGATGTCCAGGATTCCCACATTCATGCCGCTCTCAGCGGCACTTCAAAGGGGGGGGAAAAAAAAAGGGGGACAAACAAACTTATTCTTCTATGTAACAGATCAAGCAAATCCCAGCAGCCATATTAATTGATAAAACTTTAATGATAATCCGAGTTCAACCCAAATACGGAGTCTGATGTGGACGGCCCTTGTCTGGCGAGGGATCGCAAAACATCAACTTTTCAAACAGCCGTTGCATCATAACTGGTTTTGTTTCGGTCCGCATTGATTTCACCTTGAGTCATTTTCAGCTCGGGCGCCGACAACATGGAGCGGCGCCTTAGACCCACTGCGTTTCGTATTCAGCGCTCGGAGCCGCGGCTCCGTGCTCGCCCAGCGTGGAGGTCACCTTTAGCCAATGCCGCGGGGTTATTAACGGCAATAAGGAAATCACAGAGATGAGTGGAACGCAGACAGCGGCTCTGGCTTTTGTAAATCTTGGAGATGTCTCCTTGACAGTCGGCACATATTTATGAAGGAATTCGTTCGGATCAATGAGCAGCCTTTTTGCAGTCTCTCTGAAGTCTTTTTAATCATCTGAACATTATTTTCTCTGCACGCAACTGCGTATCAAAAATTTATTATAACTTTTTTTTTCTTTTTTCGCTCTTCTTTTACTTGTTCTTGTGCTTTTTTTCATTGATATTCTCCCCGATGTGTTTGCATGTACCTCAACAGACTTCCCCTAAAGGTCATCAGAGCTTTGCAGAAACGCTACATGATGACTTGAGACAATCAGAGACGGGAGAGGAGCGCCGCACGTCCGCGCGCATCTTCATCCGCAGCGGCGCTCACCAGATGTTCGCGTCAGGCTGCAGGAGGGAGTTGATGCGGTTGACTATCCAGCTGAAGAGGCGGCCGTACAGCGCCTTGGACATGGCGTCCCGCACGTCGGCGGCTTTGTCGACGGTGTTGGTGCGGATGATGGTCTCGCCCCGGGTCACCACGCACTGGGAGGTCAGCGCCTCCTGCAGCTCGTCGGGGCCGATGCTGAGGAGGGAGGCAGCTGGGCAGGAGATATGAGAGGGGCGGTCGGTTCGATCGTCCGCGTGCAAACCCACAACATCAACTCAGGCTCAAGGATGGACTGATTAGCAGTCGGAGGTCAAGGTTCAAGATCACTGTGACCCCAAATCAGTCTGTGAACATGATACTGTATCTCAGTGGAGCCTGTGGTTGGAAGTTTTCAAATCTGTCAAATCGAGCGTAAGGATGAAGTGATTTTAGCGGTCAAGAGGTCAAAGGTCACGGTCAAGGGACCTCACAAGGCATATTTTTGATCATCACTCTTAAGGTTATGTGCCGATTATGACAGAGCCCATTGAAAAAAATGGTGTGGCATGCTATAATGGCGTTTTGTATCTAAAAAAAACTTCATCCGGTTCTTGTGAATATTTATGAAATATCAATATGGGCTCAAGGATTACATAATTAAGAGTTGGGCGATCAAAGGTCAAAGGTCACTGTTACCTTACAAATCACAATTTTGACCATAACTCTCTATATCGTCTGTTGATTATGACAAAATATCTCAAATTTTCTAAAATGCCATTTTGCATCCACAAGTCAAAGGTCAACCTAGTTGTGACCTATATCATTCTCATCAACGCAATAATTTCAGGGACGCCTGGAGGGAATTTCTTTAGAAACTGATTAAGATTGTGGTTGGTTAGGGGTGAAAGGTCAAGTTCACTGTGACACCACAAAGCACGTCTGTGGCCATAAGTCATATATGTATGAAGACAAATGTCTAATAGGGTGAGATGATGTTGCCGAGTTGGCGGAGGCGCACAACTGCGGGGCGGTAACGCTACTTTGGCCCCAATTAAGTACAATGATACAACTTTTTCATGAACTTAATGGCATTCACATGGCAGTGCTTTGCTTTTTTTTCCCCAACATCCACCACAAGTTGTTTGACCACTCAGGGACACCGTACATGTAGACGTACTCATCCAAAAACGGAATCTGATCGACAGATACACTTCTGCCTCCACAAGCACATGAAAAAACAAACAAACAAACAAAAACATAGATGGTGAACCGACAACGACTGTGGCAGATGACAGCAGAACGGTTGAGAGCAGTGGCTTGTGGGTACTGATCACAAAACAAAGCTTGACAGTAACTGTGCTCTAACCTCATTCATTCCTTAGTCCTGTTTGAGGGTAACACTATAAAATGCAGGCACATATCGGATCGGGCTAGTCCCAGAATGCTGTAAACGTCTCATATTGCAAATTTTCACAATGACTAGAATCATAAAGTGCATCAGACGCGGCAGAATGTCCGTGCCTAACAGTTTTCATCGGCTGATGGATTATAAAACCAGATGTGTGGGACACGCAGTCCTGGTGTGCAAAAAGGCCTTAACTCATGCAAAATACACAAAAAAGACAGAGTTATGGACATTTTCTCTTCCTGTTTCCCACATTCTGCTAAAAAAAAAACAAAAAAAAAAACATGCCCTTCTTAAAATAAAACTCAAGTCCAAAAATCCTGCACCCTGCGGAGAAGGGGGCGTATTACTACAGAGTACACTTCTTAAATCAATATTCCCTTTTTGAAACTGATGCGTCACCCGGCAAATCTTCATCTCCTCGGCGAGACCGCTAAACCCGCCTGTTTGAGAGCATCGCCGAGCAACTCATGTATCTCACCGTTCTCCAGGGCCTCTGAATTAGGCACCTCGCTCTTATCGGTCTGGTGTTGGGACGTGATGGCGGCAAACTCAATGTTGCCGGTGTTCAGTATGGCTGAGAGGATTCTGTAGACAGAGTTGACCTCCTGCAATTCAAAACAAAAAAGAGGCAGCAGCAATAAAATTAACACAGAACTCGATGGACCTTTTCGACCAAATGCTGCGTGCGCCCGTTTCCGAGTACCTCCTCAGTGAAGCCGATGTTTCGGAAGCATTCCTGGATGGCGTCGAACTGCTCCGTGTAGAGTTTGCTGGAGACGATGTCCTGCATGACTTTGCCGTGCTGACTGTCGATGTACCTGCGGACGCGCGTGGGGGCTGTTGAAGGTGGCGTCCACAACGGGGAGGTGAAGAGACGGGATGACTCTCGGCACTAACCTGGGAGGTGTCCCGTCCGGTAACCTGTAGGTCTTCAGCTTATCCTGGTGGTAAAGTCCAGCATATATGTAGTAAAATATGTGGAAGTTCTTCTCTCCTCTGAAAAAAAACAAACAAAACAAAAGCCATTAGAAATATGTCAGAGCGACTAAAATGACATTAAGCCTGATGCACTTACATCGCCTGCTTGATGACCCTCGACTTCTCCAGCAGGTACTCGGATATCTTGGCCCCTATGACCGCTCCCGCCGGCGTGAACTTCATCTCCAGGTACTTGCCGAAGCGGCTGGAGTTGTCGTTGATGGCCGTGCAGGCGTTCCCGAAGGCCTCCACCAGCGGGTTCACCTGCAGGATCTTCTCGCGCAGCGTCCGATTGTTTGCCTGCGTGCGACACCACGCCGCGCTCAACGGTTTGCGGTGCGTTTGGGAGACGGATGCCTCACACACACAGAGTTTCGGCGGTAATTAGCAGCGCGGGATGACCCAGTTGCGCTGTTCTCCCATTATGCACTTTTGTTCCTGCGATGTTAACATGGCAATAACAGAAGCACTGCAAACAGGCATGAAAAATAAACTCACCGTGAGAGGAATTAGAGAGATGAAATATCCTTTGAATTATGCCATTTTGTTTTTTTTTAGCCACTATAAAGTAACCACCCATTATTTGTCGGCTATTTTACTGAAAAGGGGTCCATAATTTTACAAGAGGGACGTGATGCTATATTGAAGCAGACTTACAACTAGCTATTGAGAGCATAAGTTCATGACATTGACCAAGGTAACTAAATCAAGTAAAGATGTATGGTTGTTTTCTCGTACACTTCAACGCCATCATGTTTCTTTTGGCAACCACTGAAATCGCCCCCTGCTGGCCACAAGAAAGATTCCAGGCTTCACTTTTCAAACATTTGTCCTTGATGATGATAAACTGAAGATAAACCGGGCTCATGACCACGTGACAACTGTACCTTTCCCAAGAAGGTGAGATGCTGAACAATCAAATGGGCGCTCTCCGTTTTCCCGGCTCCGCTCTCCCCGCTGATGATTATGCACTGAAACGAAGGGCGACATGAAGAGAGGAACCTGCTGAATCACGCAGAAAAGAAAAGAAAAGAAAAAAAAACACCCGGGATTCGAATCATCTCTTGACAATAATCTTACCTGATCTTTGCAGAAAGTCACCATGCCTTGGTAGGCCGCGTCAGCAGTGGCGAAGATGTGAGGCGGATTGTCGGCGCGCTTCACGCCGTGGTACAGCTTAGAAAACTGAGACAAGATGCACACTTAAAAGCGTGTGGCTGCTGCAGAGAGGTGCCACGATTCAGTGAAAAGGACTTTAAATCAATGTTACGTTCCCATGGGTGCTACAAGCGCAGAGAAAGCTGGGGAGACGTTGCTGACTGCACCAGTATTTCAAAAAAGATCCAAGGTTTTTGCATTGTTATTGCTTTTTTAGAATCCGAGCATCAAAGCCATTTGATGGCTGCGAGGACCTGATGGGAGCTGTAATTATTAGTAGTATTAATGCTAAATGTTCTTCTGAAGGGATCGCTTTTTGAGTGGCTGAACGTGGCACGTGAAACTTGGCAAAATCATCAGTTGTGGCGAAAAATGTGATATTTCCCAGAACTCGCGAATTTGGCGTTGGGAAATGGCTCCACAGCGCCACACTGGGAAATTTTAACGAAACAGCCCCAGCGCAGTGTGTTTCAGTTGCACATACGAAAATGGACAGGCACACGGATCATGTCCGGACGTATAAAAAAAAGTCTCATGGAGCCATAACCTAAATCAAACGGGAAGCTGGATATTTTTGACTGAATGAGACCGTTTTTGCCACTTCCAGGGCTCGCGTTTGAACAAGCTCCTCTGAAGGGGCTTCGGAGCCACTGGAAATTTCGCAGTTTATACAAAAGACCTTGAGGCCGCAGAAGTTATCAAACACTGATGCACATCTTTCATGTTTTTTTTTTTTTTAAATGTCACAGTTTAAACTCTTGAAAAAAAAAAAAAGCTTTTTTTCCCCCCCCTGTCATTGTGATGGCATATTTGTGTTTATGTCACGACACTTTCCAGCATTCATTCAGTTCTCAGCATTCACAGGTGTTTTCCTAGTTTGATATGGGGTGTTGCAAAATGGCTCCACAGCGCCCCCTAAAACAAGATAGCAGCATTGCCATGGTCGCCACTCGCTCTGACCGACTCAGGGCGCCGGGGCCCTTTCAGTGCTGCTTGCAGCTTGAATTCTTCGTTATTACTCCCTGTTAATGGCATTTTAAATGAACACAATCATTGAGAATGATAAAGATCCCAGCAGAGCAGGTTGCAACACTGCCACACGACGGCTTGTTCTTGTCCGCTGTGACTGGGGAAACCACTGGTGGGCTATTTGTGTGACTGGTCCACGGCCCACCTGGGGAGAGTAGATGCTGAGATTCTGGAAAGGATTGAGAGCGATGAGGATGTCACCCACGTAAGTGTACACCTGCAGCTCATCGTACCTCCTCTGGAGATGGCTGATAATAGTCTCCTGCAGGAGAAGAAATAGCCCGCATTACGCCGGGAACCTTGCACCTATGACCGATCAATGCGCCACACGATAAACACTTTAAATCTCACCTCATCTAGGAACTCCAGGTTTACCAGATCATCGTCGGGACAGCTCTCTATTATGAGGGTTTTACGAGTATTGATCCGTTCGTGCCTGCATGAAGCCGAGAACACGATAAAAGCGTGAGAGCGCGGTTGGGCGGCCTCCGGATGAGGAAGCGGTAGTTTGACCGGCTGAATGTTAAGGCCACCCCGTCTCTTCCGAGGCTCGTGTGGAGCCCGCAAAGCCGTCCCAGGGGGCGCACCCGCATTAACAAGAGGCCGTGATAGCGCTTCATCCATGCTGTGACCTATCGCTCTCCTCTGAGCCCCGGCGGGCAGAGGTCAACGCCGAGCCGGCGGCTGTGGAAAACCCCCCGGGGGGGGGGGGGGTGACGCCAGAGTGCGAAACACAGCGCTGAACCTGCATGCATGTATGTAAACAGCAGTGAAAGCCGTCGAAGGGAGGGCAGCCATTTTGCTTCATTTATGCCGTTCTGTCCATCTCGGGGAGTTGGGTTCAGAAAAAGTCTTTTTGTTTATTGATTCATCAGGTGATTTATTATCTTTTTTTTTAAAAATGACAGCTTCTTTCGTCTGTTGTTTGGGCCTCACAATGAAATACTCTATATTGCTTAAGATTATCGGCGCAGTTCGGTTTTGCGAGCAGCCAAACTGCAGTCTAAAATAAATTTGACCTGATGATGATTCTGAACACGTGTTAAGTGAAGGAACCACCAAAGTTCATCTGGTCGACATCACCGTCCCCATCTGCTCGCCACCAGTGTGGCTGGAAACTAATGAACAAGCCACCTCGTTGGAACGGCTGACGCCTGTTGTTGCACTGGTACTGGAGTTGCTCTTAATCTCATTGTACATGT